>JALPQI010016736.1:0-30154 GCA_025490895.1 Thaumatotibia leucotreta
GAGAAAAACCGTGTTTGTATGGGACATCGGTGGACTTGTTCGTAGAATGAGTCCATTAAATGTATAAAAACTTCCTCCGATTTCCTTTTCTAAGACTCCCCAAGTCAACGAAAAATTTCACGAAATTTTAGCATATAAGCCTTCAGCAATTAGCGCTGAAATGACGTGAATTTTGTGGACTTGTGACACTTGTGTGGTGCGTGAGTCTGGCTCTCAGGTACAGAAACGGTATGACGTACCTTGAAGATGATGATGATCTGATGCACTCACTTACACAAGTCTACTAAAAAGCTCACACTATTTCAACTCTGCACGTGTCCCACTCTAGAACCTTGTCAAAATGACAATAATCTGATTTATACCGTCACAGGCATGGTCCCTGAGTGGTCTAGGGTTTCAATTGATTGACTGTACACAAATATCTGAATGTGCGCTTCTAACTTGGACGTTGAATGCACGCCCCGCTCGACGCGCATTACTCGCCACTAAGGCCTTAGGAAACGGCCACGGGTACGCGCGAATAGCGATGCGGCAAACGTTTTATCTGTTCATTGCACAGTCGGCACGAGCAACTTGAGCTGGTTAGGTAGTGACGAAGATTATCGAACACGTACCCGAAACACGGGTACGTCCTAGCTCATTTCTAAAAATGTCCAAAAAAATATTCCTTAATATTCCCCTCGGATACAAGTTTCGAAACCTTTGGGTGCCTCAGATATCGAATTTAAAGATTTTCAAGGAATGTCCCGAAATTCCCGAAAATGTTCCAAAAGAACATCCTTCAACATTCCGTCGAAAACATTTTTCAGAACCTTTGTTAAACTCGGACACCAGTTTTAAATGCATTGTGTCGGTTTCAAAAATGGCCTAAATAAAAAAAACATTAGGTAGATAGCGTACATTTAAAGTAATCGTCAATCCGAATTGACAATTGAGGATTGACCGATCAATTCTAATTAACGATTAGTAATCGTCAATTGTCAATTCGAATTGATTTTTTGCCAACACTGGGTAGTCGGGATACGCAATGATTAGGAAAAACGCTTGCCGCGCCGCGATTCGCGCGTGTGTGTGGCCGGACCACTGACGTACCTTGAAGATGTTGGTAAGCTCGTCCAGCAGCGCTTCGTAGCGGAAGGAGATGCGGATGTCGGGCACGTTGGTACGCGTGATGTCGTTGCCGGCTACGCCCTCCTTCATGTAGTTGGGGCCTAGCCAGTACTGTTTCATCTGAGGCGTGAACAGGTTTTAATATTGGTTAGTTTTATTATGCAAGTTTTTTTTCGTAGAAGCTTGCATGAATAATTATCGAGCCGTCGCGGTAACCGAAGAAAATAATAAATAGGTATTAGGTATTTAATGCGTTTGAAGACTAATGAACATAATGAGTTTGTGAATACATAATCGTATAATTATCGAATTATACGATTAGAGTATTGAGTATATACATTTTTCATTTCAGATTTGTAGCAAGTGATCAAAATTTCAGATGTTTTTGTCATCACCATCAGCGAAGCATCCTCCCGATACACGCGTGTCGGAATAAAATAACCAAATGACGTACAAATAGGTCAGTATAAAGTAAATAAATAGTATACATTCCTAAATGTTCAAAGTTTTCTTAACCGGTAGCCCAAAAGATTCTCAAGATAAGGTGATAATGTCAAGACGTGATTACCTCGTGCGGGAAGCCGGACATGAGCACGGAGTTGCGCGCCAGCTCACACATGTCGCAGGAAGACAGTTTCCACACTTGTGCCGCGATGCTGTACTCCTCCATCAGCGGTTCCTATCGGTTGACATCACAGTTATAAGTATTGAGTATTTTCTCATCGATGGATAAAGCACAGAAAGGACCAACTTCATAGACCATCATAATGCTAATGGATGTAGCAAGTTAAGGGGCCCATTTGAGGGTCGTTTTTGACGGCTTCATACAATTTGGTTTCGGACGTAGTTAAAAGTACATAAAAGCCTATCCTCCTAAGGCCCCTGGCACAAAATTTTGTACATATTCGGAAATTCGATACAAACATGTATTAAATAAGAGAAAGTTCTAAATTCAAAGTTTACAAATGTCACTTGGTATGACTAAGGAAGGCTATAGAAAAAATGAATTTCAAGCATCATAAACAAATTTTGAATGGTAGCCGAATACCTCTAACAACCCCTTATCCAACAGTTTGATCCTATTATAGCGGCCCGTATACCCACTATCGGATAATGGTGATGGAGATATACGAGCTGCTGCTAAGGACAGGACAGGGGTACCCTATAAGCCTGTATAATGAAATCCTTACCTTGGTGAAGTGGAACTGCAGCGGGTCATCAGTGCTGAGCGTGATAGCGAGGCCTCTCGCCAAGAACTCCGGCAGCGGGTTGCGGTGGTAGTTCAGGAACAACGAGTTGTTGGACAGTGGGGACATGGCGATGGCGATTTGCGTCAGGTAGTACAGGTACTGCAGTACTGGGACCTGGGAAATAATCGGTTTTAATGTAAATTATACATATTAGATGTCATATACCAAAGAAAAACGACCAAGATCACCTGACGCGCGGTTGGGGATCGAACCCACGTACTCAGCTTAGCAGATTTATACAGTATTAAGTAGTGTGACTACTGGGGAAAAATAAAAAGTACAAATCAAAATATTTAGTTAATAAATAATTTGATTTGTGTTTTCGCAATACGTTCGGTTTTAATGTAATTCTTGGAAGTAATTGTATGAACGAAAGTTATGACGTTATGAGCTTCAGAAGAGAGAATAAACTATACACAAATATTATCTTTTGAGGCACACCTCAGATGCTAAATTTGGGGAATTGTGTATTGTGAAAATGGAACAATGCTAAAATACAAAATTGTTCTGTAACTATAAAAACCGAATTTCAAGAGAACGGATTCAATATAACATTGTCTGCAACTGGCAGAGCAGATGAATGGCAATTGTATCAATATTATTCATGTTACGCAATAATTTACAATGGCAATGCAGTAAGTTATGAACAATGGACGGCAAGGGTAAGCTATTTTCGTGCTAATTTAACATAAGTCAATTTGTAGGCGTATACGAGTAGTTCGCCCTTTTTGACCACTTATTCATAAACGTCTCCTAACTTAACAATCATCATCATCATCATCATATTCAGCCGTTATTCGCCCACTGCTGAGCATAGGCCTCTCTTCTTGTACGCCACTGGTCCCGGTCCTGAGCTAACCTCATCCAAAAGTGACCCGTATTCTTCCGAATATCGTCCACCCACTAACTTAACAAGCCACTAAGTATTTGTTTGTCCCTTTCGGTCTCATCAATATGTCTACAAGAGACAAACAATAGGTACTTAGGGGCTTCCTAACAAAGGGTCATTTATGAATAAAGGGGTAAGTACTACCTTCCTAAGCAGCAGTCCATGGGAGATGTTCTCCGCCAGCATGAACCCGCAGACCAGATGCTGGACTGGACCGGCTTCTCCACAATGCGGGCGGAGGACGAAGGTGTTCAGACCTTGCTCCCTGTTAATACCAAATCGGATTAAACACCAGAATCGATACAGAAATAAATAAAGAAAAAACGTGACTAACAAAACAACACATAAAAAGATTTTTCTCAAAGAGTACATGCAAAAAAGGATCATTATCACGAAATGGTTACTCGTGTCACAATTCAGTGGTAAAACTGGCAAAGGCCAGGTGCTGGTCTTGCGTCGGACGATATTATTAATAACTATATTCATGTGAAATTAAAAAGTCTTAATCAAATTATTCAGGGTTCAGGACGACAGAAATGGATTGACGGGAAAATTTTCATAGTAAGTACCGAACTTTGCATTGGATCTTGATCCAGAAAAATTATGTTTTATTCCAACATGAAGGAATTTTATTAGATTGCCTATGTATTCGTTGGTTTTCTCCATCTGTCCAGCTAATTTCCCTTCCAAGATATACTCCTTTTCCGATTCTTGTGAATTTAGTGGGAAAAAATTTGCGATTTAAGTTCTTGTTTGTTCCTACCGCTTTTCGACGAACTAAAACGATCTTTCAAAATTGCTAATACCTGCCATGTCAAAATCGACTCCGAGTATTCTTTTTATAAGGGGTTTTTTTAGGTAATTATTTTTTTAATGTATTTTTAGCTTTACTCTAAGTTTACGAGTACTCACTTGCGGAAGTGGTTGAGCACGGTGATGTTGGCGTACATGTAGTAGAGGTAGTACGCGTAGGGAGGGTTCTCCTCGTCGTCCCAGTCGCCGGGCGCGCGGACCTCGGGGTCCAGGATCGGGTTCTCCGGCTTGGACTCGTCGTCTACGCTGTCGAAGCCGACCACGTGCTGTGTTAAGAGTCAAATTAATCGTGAGTTAATAAGGGTACAGGTAGTTCCACGAGAGTTGAGGTCACGCACTCAACAACATGGGGAATATATAAAATTAAATTCTTTTGTCGTACAGAGAGCAAATCTGATTGCAACTGATTTATGGACCAAAATGTTTGTTCAAAAGATTTACTTCAATATTTTGACGCAAGCAATTTTTTACAATTAGTAATTTTCTCAGCTGTGTGTGTATTGTGTAATCATTCTCCTCAACTCTAGTGAAATGGCCTATACAAAGAGGCTACTAAGCAGAAACAGACACGACATACTTTAAATAGGGTTAGTGACCAAAGTTTTCCATGTTAGCTTGTTTTGTGTCCTCTTGTTCTGGGCAAAAAAAGCCTCCCCTATAGGTATTTCGCCATTCATCGCGACCACTTATCAAACGGCTGTAGTTTTGTGATTAGTATAGTAGCCATTGACAAGTAGTCCCTACTATTGGAAAGAATATAAAAGAGGGTTGAAACGCTGAAATCTTTTAAAATTTTTTACACACTTACCGTTAGGAATTTGTGCAGCTCTAAGTTACTGTTGGGGTCATTGGTGACCTCGAACAACGGGAGGAAGATGTTGGTCAGGAGCTCTTGGAAGTTGTTCATAATCTTGTTCGATTTGAAAATATCACTGGAAGAGACAAATTACTATTAAGTTTATTCTTTAGATTAATTTCAAATCATTCATAACATAACGAATAACTCGCATTTATGAAAATACTAGAGTAGTCAAAATTATTAGGAGTAACAGAAATACACTGGGCACTGATTTACGAAAGGCATTTAATAGAATGGGTTTCCTGTTTTTATGACTTACAACCATATTATAAAGTACATTTACAGAAATTATTACACTATAATTATGATCAATCTCAGGCGAATATAAATAGTTGTACGAGTAAAATAAGTAGGAAACCTTTTTTTTATAATACGTGGAGTTCCGCAAGGATCTTTTCTTGGTCCCCCGTTATTTAACTCATTTTTAATGGAACTAGAATTTCCTAGGGTTACTCACTAAAGCCTAGGTATCTGGATGAGCCATCGCACGTTGTTGGAATGCACGTCATACTGGATGGCCCAGTTGGCCAGCTTGGCCCACTCGCTCGGACTCTTGCCATAAATGGACAAACGCAGTTCCGCGTTTTGATATTTACTTTCTTCTAAATCCGAGGCTACTTCCTGCAAATATTTATAGGATTTCATTAAAATTATGTAACACTTCGTTTATGATTAATAAATGAGTAATTTAATTATTAATAATTTTAATGAATAATTATTAATGTCTTTTCATGACATCACGGAATATTACGGAACCGTCCACATTTATAATTCTGTCATAAGTCATAATCACCTTCAGTTCAACAGATACTAAAGCTCATAGTGACAGTAATATGATTACGGACATTTCCAATGAAAATATGGTGGCCAAGAACACAAACAAAAACTACAGATCAAGGATCGAAACTAGTTTTTTAGAGTAACCTCGAAATTTTATACTACCATCATATTTTGAAATTACTCCATTAACTAGGAATTTTTATACCGAAGAACGAAAAAATAACCGTTCTTTTGTATGGGGAAAATACCGTATCTTCTACTACAGATCTATACATACTTTTATAATCCTAGCGAAGTATTTCCCGTTCATGTGGTTATCTGTCTTGAGGAACACCTCCCGCAGCCGGGACTCGCCGATGGGGTTGTACTTCGCATTGAATTTGTCGAAACGATGGAACGTGTTTCGGTCCTGTGATAGATTAATAAACGATCAATACTCCAAAGAAATTATATTGAATTAAAAACCACGTAATGTATTCCCGATAGGAAGGACAAAAATATCATTTTAAAGTTCTGTCCTAAATGCCATCACATCACATTAACCTTTCAGTAATAGTAGCAGAGCTGTGTATACATATGAGTATACTTAGTTGGCCTGCATCGATATCTTTGACTTTGATATTCTTTGACAATCTCTAAAGACAAATAAAATAGTATACAATTTTTCTATCGACTTTCTATTTTTTCGATAGACTTAACGTCATATATATATAAGAGTAATTTCTGAACTGTCAAATGATCGTTCTTAGAAATCGACAACTACTTATAAAATCTTTAACAGTATCTTTTTTCCTCCCTTTTAGATCTCCCTGAGCTAAACATGTTTCGGCAACAGAAAGTGCTGATAACTAGATATGACTATGCTTGTAACTACTTTTCAAGAGAGTTGAAATTTGTTACTAGATTACATCATATCTTCGACGTTCATAAACAAAATAGCTTACCGCATGCACATCAAGCATATCCACAGTCAAGTCATAAGTGCTCAGGTTCATGGACTGGAAGACAGCCTTGAGCGTCATGGGCACGCCCTTGTGCAGCGTCACCACCTCGTCGGCGTGCTTCTTCAGCGTCTTCTTGATGAAGCGGAGCAGGTGCTTCTGGTTCATGCAGGATGCTGCGTGGATGTGGGTATCCACTTTTCTGTAATGATAGGTATCGATGTAAGTGCTCCAGCTTTTAGCTTACGCGTCCCAGATTTGAAAAATATTTAAAAGTGATCACACATTTGAATTGAAAGAAACCAGACCTGCATACAAGTCAATATGACAATTTCAGAAGAACAAGAAAGTATTAGATAGTTTGACATTTTAAGAGATTTGAAATAATTTGTAGTGTAAAGCAAACTTTGGATTTCATAATTTCATCCTACACATCCAGTAGGAGAGAAGAAGCTATAATACGACGGTAACGCGAAAGGCCTGAGAGATGATTTGACATTATAAGTGAAGGGTTGTTGACGGTGGTTGGCGCGAGAAGTCACGATCGCTCATTCAGCATGCAGCTGGAAGTTGGACGACAGGTGACAGCCGCGCGTAGCAGACTCCCAGTGAGGGTTGGCACAGACCTGATGTTGTAGAAGTCACGATGAGGCACGGCCTTCTGCGAGACCAGCTCTCGCAGCTCATTGAGCAGCATGTGCAGCTGGAACTTGGACGACAGGTGACAGCCGCCGGTAGCAGACTCCCAATGAGGGTTGGCACAGACCTAATGTTGTAGAAGTCACGATGCGGCACGGCCTTCTGCGAGGCTAACTCCCACAACTCATTGAGCAGCATGCAGCTGGAACTTGAACAACAGGTGACAGCCGCCGGTAGCAGACTCCCAGTGAGGGTTGGCACAGACCTGATGTTGTAGAAGTCACGATGAGGCACGGCCTTCTGCGAGACCAGCTCTCGCAGCTCATTGAGCAGCATGTGCAGCTGGAACTTGGACAACAGGTGACAGCCGCCGGTAGCAGACACCCAGTGAGGGTTGGCACAGACCTGATGTTGTAGAAGTCACGATGCGGCACGGCCTTCTGCGAGGCTAACTCCCGCAGCTCATTGAGCAGCATGCAGCTGGAACTTGGATGACAGGTGACAGCCGCCGGTAGCAGACTCCCAGTGAGGGCTGGCACAGACCTCATGTTGTAGAAGTCACGATGCGGCACGGCCTTCTGCGAGGCTAACTCCCGCAGCTCATTGAGCAGCATGCAGCTGGAACTTGGACGACAGGTGACAGCCGCCGGTAGCAGACTCCCAGTGAGGGTTGGCACAGACCTGATGTTGTAGAAGTCACGATGAGGCACGGCCTTCTGCGAGGCTAACTCCCGCAGCTCATTGAGCAGCACGTGCAGCTGGAACTTGGACGACAGGTGACAGCCGCCGGTAGCAGACTCCCAGTGAGGGTTGGCACAGACCTGATGTTGTAGAAGTCACGATGCGGCACGGCCTTCTGCGAGGCTAACTCCCGCAGCTCATTGAGGAGCACGTGCAGCTGGAACTTGGATGACAGGTACGACAGCCGCCGGTAGCAGAACGACTTCCTGTGCAACGAATATAGTTATCAGATCGCAAGTAATTTTAAATCGTAATTTAACTTCTTCTTTTAGACGATATTCAAAAGGGATTCAATTCAAACACCTGCTTATTTACTTGATTGTTCTGCTAATTGAACATTTTGATCCTTTTAAAAAGGAATGTAAGTGTCAAAGTGACGTTTTATTTAGCAAGTTCAGATGAAGTACGGAGGTTAATCACAAGACTCTGATCATTAAAACTTCAGTAGGAGTTCAGTAGGATAAAGGTAGTATAAAGGAGTATATGGTAAAATAAAAATACGCACAACGGCCGGGAAGTGTTAGAACTTAACAGAGACCGAAACTAGAACTCAACAGATACTCACAATGGTCCATCCACGATCATGTTACACATCGTGTTCCTGTCTTCGATGTACTCCGACAGTAGCATGTACACGTACGGCACCCTGGTCTTTACGCCGTCGATGGTATCGAAGACAAACAAGTATAAACTAAACAGAGAACAAATACTCACAATGGTCCATCCGCGATCATGTTGCACATCGTATTCATGTCCTGGATGTACTCCGCCAGTGGTATGTACTCGTACGGCACCCTGGTCTCCACGCCGTCAGTGGTGGTGTAGAGGTTGAAGACCCCGCGCTCGGGGCGCACCGTGTAGCCCTTCGGCTCCGGCATGTGGCACTCCCACGGGTCCTTGTCCCTGAACGGGGGGTGGACTACGTGGTCTGGAAGAATAGTTTAAAGCATTACAAGTTTTCGTAGAATTTTAAAATATTTATTGAAACTAGGAGTCAAATTAATCTTGCTGGCCGTCAAATCAGACGTAATAGTCTTGACCAAGATTAAAATTACTGTCTATAAGTAAAAGGATATTAGGCTATTAAAGGTCACCAAGATTTTTTCAAGACTTTAAAACCTACCGTCGCCAACACAGGGAACTGGTTGTTCATGCACGTATTGGAAGTTGTAATTAGAGCTACGAATGGTAAGTTATAGATATCATGAATCTTTTCGCGTCGTATTTCTCAATTAGCTTCAGTACAATGAAAACTGAAGTTCATTGTGACAGCAATATGAATTCGGACGTTTCCGTGAAAAGCCGACGGGAAAAGATTATGCACACAGTTTTAAACAAAAGAGCTACCAGGACAAATGCAGGGGTAGTGAGGTAACTCTGTCTTTGACTGAATCAAAAATCAAACCCACCAGCAATATGTCCACTAGGTCCCTTCGTGTACGGCGCATGGTTGGCAGGCGCGTCAGGGTCCATGTTGCGCAGGAACCGCGCCGTGATGGTGCAGAAGCTCTGGTGCGACATCTCCATGTAGCGCTTGCGGATGTCCAGCGCTTGCACCAGGTAGGAGGACGCCTGCTGCAAGTCTTCTAAGGGGACCTGAAGAAGATTTGAGGAAAATTCTCTAAAAATGAAGCACGAAATACCACTGTTTTGGTAAGTAGGTATATACTAACTAGCTTGTCTAAAACAAGGGTCTGGAACTGCTTACAAAAGGATAAGGAATTTTAAGAGGGGTCTGATACCGCTGGCTTTAACAAACCATGTCCTTCTGGTCAAGCTTATCAGCGGCTTAGGCAGTTAGTCCTGGGCATAAATATAAAATTTGTTAAGCTACATTAAGTATTCTTACGCTATATAAAGCAGTAAGTCTAAGGAACGAAAACAATTTCTCTGACTTGAAACCAACAAATGAGGTTATTCAGCTGACAGGTCAGGCGATCTACTTCGATGATTAGTTTCGTTGCGGCAAGTGTTTTCGCATTTCGCAACTATTGTAGTAGATAACTGGACCAGTAGGGAATGCCAAAGTGTTCACAGTCCAGCAGAACTCATCAGGACCCAGTCCTGACGTGACTCACCCCAGAAGTGTCCTCGCCACTGATGGCCACCAAATGCGGCATGACCACGTGTTCGCAGCGCAGCAGGACTCAGCGAAACTGTCCAAACGAGAGTACGTAGCCAAGATGCCTATCACCAACGATCAAAAGTAAACGAAAGGCAGTCTTTGTTGCACTAGTTAGAAAGAGTCATAGAGAGAGAAAACTACGATAGGCTACTGAGCGATAGCGAAACTCGGCTATGACTACGCGGTCTGATGTGACTCACCCCCGAAGTGTCCTCGCCGCTGATGGCCACCCGCTGGAAGTGCGGCATGACCACGTGTTCGCAGCGCAGCAGGACTCAGCGAAACTGTCCAAACGAGAGTACGTAGCCAAGATGCCTATCACCAACGATCAAAAGTAAACGAAAGGCAGTCTTTGTTGCACTAGTTAGAAAGAGTCATAGAGAGAGAAAACTACGATAGGCTACTGAGCGATAGCGAAACTCGGCTATGACTACGCGCTCTGATGTGTGTGACTCACCCCCGAAGTGTCTTCTCCGCTGATGGCCACTCGCTGGAAGTGCGGCATGACCATGTCGTGCTCGAAGTCCTCTCGCCGCTCCTCCAGCAGGGCGCCAGCCTCGCTGCCTCCGAAGGACCGGACTGATTGACCGCATTCTGCTGCCCTGGAAGACATCATAATTTTTTAAGACCTTCGCTGCGGTAATTAGCTTACCTCCAAAGATAAGGGGTCTAAAGGTCCTATACCGCGATGAACGTGTTAATCAACTCTACGCGTTAAGCCATCGCTATCTGTATCTCCACTTCCCGTATAGACTTGTGGAACAACTTGTGGAATAGAACCTCTAGCGGTTAAGTATTTCCTTTCTCCACAGACTTTTTTACTTGACAAAAATAGCGGGGTCAGATCTTAAATGTATGTTAATAAATGTAGCCATTCAAAATACTGCCGCAAAAACGCTGCATAACATCTGATAAATATCGCAAAAAGCCCGTGATATACAGGATGTTATCAAAATGGTGATACAAGATAGATTCATGTTTTATTATTTTGTACCTATCACCATTTTGATAACAGCCTGTATGTATGAGCATTTTAGTACATATAACTATCCCACCCAAGCTTGTCTATACGACATAAATAGGTAGGTAGGTATCTGTCGAAGCGTCAAACATTATGGTAAGCGACAAAGAGGGATTTCACAAAAAAAGATAAATAATAGCTTCATAGTGTAGGCAGTAGGCACATCAGTCGTCTGCAAAGATGTCATTTGTGCCTTTCTGCATTTTAATAAAAGGAAAATTTGATGTATCTGTAGTTTTTTGCAAAGTCGACCGTACACAATGAGCACAATATAAGTACATTTCGATACAAGTGCAAAAAAATTTTTTTTCGATGAGGGTGAAAGTTGGAGCCCGAGTCAAACGAGGGCGACAATCACCCGAGTTAAAAAGAAGTTTTTACACGTGTATTGAACGACTTTTTTCATAACAAGTGCCTTAAAAAGAGAAATTTACGCAAAGTTTACTTTTCCGCACTAGTTAGGAAAAAAAGTATTATCGGTTACAAATACATAGATGGGCCAAGAATCTCAATCAACTTTACCTTGCTGGGATTTCACATCAATCAAAATAGTTGTCATATAGGTAATCAATTCATCACGTCCCGCTAAAATCGATATCTATTTGCGGCACCCAATGGCCAATTGTCCGACGCAATGATTAATGATTTGTTTAGAAAGACACGTTGGCTTTGTTTCCACAATAATTTAACGCATCTATTTACATTCTCTGTAAATAACTATTAATAAAGCATTACCATTTGTAACTATAAACAATGTCTACAATACCGACCCTTGGGTTTGGGCTAAGCTAGAATTGCCAATATATATAATGCCTATTTTACGATATTATTATTCACCCGTTAGAGTCTATGCCTGGAAAATTTCGAAAGTAAAATCACCAGTGATCGGTTTTTTGAATTTTCCCGGCAGGTTTCGTCCCATATTTTAGTACCTAACTCGAAAATAAACTTTAATTATATTTCCATGTTTCTGTTTCAAATAATATGTTCTTGTGTATTACACAGACAAGGATATACAACAAGTACCTAGTATTAAATAAAATGTTATAGTACGAAAAACGGGTCACTGTTAACCACGGAACTCTGTCGTCCTATCCTGTCACAAATAAATAGAGAAACAGCCAATTCCTTTAGTGTGTTAGAGCCGGGATTGCTTCAGGAATTGCTCACTGGAGTAGAAACCTATCTACGTCGCCTACGGGCTCTTGTCAATACGAGCACAGCACACATATTTATTTCCTCATGTTTGATGCATGAAATGATGTAAAGATATACTAATTAAAGTCAGCCTCCGAATCCCGGCGAGGGCAGTATTTGCTGTGTATTAATTTATCAGAAATATTTGTTCCTTGGTCGTGGCTGTCTATGTATTTAAGCACAAAGTACCCAAATATAGAGGGTCTGTTTCATAGAAGGCTCAAATAGTTCGGAATATGTTACAATAGATGTCACTAGGAGCACGATTGACTAGTAATAGATTTAGTTTTATTTGAAATCCAGATATTTACTACCTGTTAGTGCACAGTTTTAATTAATTTAGCATCATACATCGAAAATAGTCAAAACCACCCTTTCTAGAAGAGTAAATTAGTAAATAAAAAAATTAACTATTTTTGGAATAAATTGATTTCAGCGCCATCTATTATTGCACGTACATATTTTTATGCGTTTTTCTCGATACGCGTCAAACAGTACACTACTCGAGTCTTGACAGAAATAATCTATAGATGTCGCTAAACAAAATCTTGCATATATTGATTTTAAATGTATAAGGAGGTCTAAAAAGCCGAAAAACTAATAAATACATACAAAAAAAAAGTAAAAAGTCCCTAAATCGCTAATAATAACAAAAAATACATACATTACAAGTCATATGCCAGGATTTGAACCCGTAACATAACAACTGATAACAATAAATAGCTGAGAGCCTACCGCGAAACACGTACGAAGTGTTGCCTCTCTCTCGCACTCGTGAATTCCACTATAAGTGTGACAGGGAGGCAACACTTCTTTCGTTGTTCGCGGTAGGGCCTCTGATTAGGGTATATCCAAATTATATAACAGATACATTGCGGCGCGGCGTTGCCGTTTAGTTGTCAGCATTCTCTTTGCTTTACCGTAATCTGACGAGCTGGCAACAAACGAAACGAGAGCCATAGAAAATTGAAGGTAATCTGAGCATTGCATTCTGTTTCTATTCTACGCTTCAATACCAAACTCACATAGCGAAATAATAATTAAACTCTTACTAATGGCACTCTATCAATATCATTGGCAATAAATAGCTCTACTCTGTCCAACATCCAACAAACTCTGTAAGAAAAAAAGGGCTAATACTAATTTTCTCTTATTGTGTCTACATTTTTTAAATTTGCCATTTGTGTCCATTCTAAGATCCAAGATGGCGGGAACTTTTTTTGCAATTTTCATCATTGTACTCGTTTCTGACTAATTCGCATACGTGGAATATCATTTTTGGGTCCATTCTAAGATCCAAGATGGCGGGAACTTTTTTTTGTAATTTTCATCATTATACTCGTTTCCGACTAATTCGCATACGTGGAATACGATTCCCGGGTCCATTCTAAAATCCAAGATGGTGGGAACTTTTTTTGCAATTTTCATCATTGTACTCGTTTCTGACTAATTCGCATACGTGGAATATCATTTTTGGGTCCATTCTAAGATTCAAGATGGCGGGAACTTTTATTTTGCAATTTTCATCATTATACTCGTTTCCGACTAATTCGCATACGTGGAATACGATTTCCGGGTCCATTCTAAAATCCAAGATGGCGGGAACTTTTTTTTGCAATTTTCATCATTATACTCGTTTCCGACTAATTCGCATACGTGGAATAATTTTTTTGGTTCCATTCTAAGATCCAAGATGGCGGGAACTTTTTTTTTGCAATTTTCATCATTATACTCGTTTCCGACTAATTCGCATACGTGGAATACGATTCCCGAGTCCTTAGATCTTAAATTCGCCCTAAATTCGGGTTCCACGTTTGTAAATTAGTCGAAAACAAGTACAATTATAAAAATTACAAAAAAAAGTTCCCGCCATCTTGGATCTCAGAATGGACCCCAAAATCGTATGTGAATTAGTCAGAAACGAGTATAATGATGAAAATTGCAAGAAAAATGTTCCCGCCATCTTGGATCTCAGAATGGACCTGGAAATCGTATTGCAAGTATGCGAATTAGTCAGAAACGAGTATAATGATGAAATTTACAAAAAAGTAGCCGCCATCTTTGATCTTAGAATGGACCCGGAAATCGTATTACACGTATGCGAATTAGTCAGAAACGAGTACAATGATGAAAATTGCAAAAAAAAGTTCCCGCCATCTTGGATTTTAGAATGGACTCGGGAATCGTATTCCACGTATGCGAATTAGTCGGAAACGAGTATAATGATGAAAATTGCAAAAAAAAAGTTCCCGCCATCTTGGATCTTAGAATGGAACCAAAAAAATTATTCCACGTATGCGAATTAGTCGGAAACGAGTATAATGATGAAAATTGCAAAAAAAAGTTCCCGCCATCTTGGATTTTAGAATGGACCCGGAAATCGTATTCCACGTATGCGAATTAGTCGGAAACGAGTATAATGATGAAAATTGCAAAATAAAAAGTTCCCGCCATCTTGAATCTTAGAATGGACCCGAAAATCGTATTCCACGCATGCGAATTAGTCAGAAACGAGTATAATGATGAAAATTGCAAAAAAAAGTACCTGCCATCTTAGATCTCAGAATGGACCCGAAAATCGTATTCCACGTATGCGAATTAGTCAGAAAAAAGTATAATGATGAAAATTTCAAAAAAAAGTTCCCGCCATCTTGGATCTTAGAATGGACCCGAAAATCGTATTCCACGTACCTATGCGAATTAGTCAGAAACGAGTATAATGATGAAAATTGCAAAAATAAGTTGCTGCCATCTTGGATCTCATAATGGACCCGAAAATTGTATTCAACGTATGCGAATTAAGGTACGAGTTCGCAGCCGACCGCAGGCGACAACTGCAGACGACGTGTCGCAACGACACTACTGGTTTCTATGTATTTCTATGAAATTCCCTCCGTAGTTAGCGACATGAAGCTAGCGACGCGTCGCCGAGCGGCAGACAGCAGTGTCGCCCGACTGCAGATCAGTAGTGTCGCTGACGCTCTGCATTTAATCATAGGACATGTGGCTTGTCGTCTTTTTCTGTATAATAAAAGCAAGTCATCATCATCTTCTTCCTCTTCTAATAAAAGACGTAAAAAATTGCGATCACTATTCTCGAACACGTCAGACATCTTGTTTCACGGACCGCTCTGAATCAACTGGATGCTATCTGCAGTTGTCGTCTGCAGTCAGGATCGAAATCATGACTGCAGCGACAGGACGCAACGACGTGTCGCGACGACATGAAGCGACGACATGTCGTCTGCTGGTGCTGCGTGCGGTCGGCTGCCAACTTGTACCTTTAGTCAGAAACGAGTATAACCCAACTCTGTCAGGAATAACTAGGTACACTCTTCACGCTTCAAGTTCGTCTGTATACTCATTTTCACCCTGTATAATTATGTATGTAACACCCTGTATGTATGTATGTATCTATCGGATCTATGATCACTTTGTATAACTATAAAACGAAACGAAAGAGCTCGTGATTCTGAGTAGAAAAAAATGTAAAAAAGTCCATATATGGAAAATTTTAAAAAACGACAACAAAATAAAAACCCGCCCGTTTGCACCTTGTAAAACACTGTTTTTACAAAATCAAAGATTATGCGCAACAAAAAACAAAAAAAATAAAAAAACAAAGTTTGAAAAAAAAAGAAACAAAATAACATCTTCAGCGCGTATTGTTAGGATTTGAACCTGGTACCACTGCTTCACAGCCGAACGCATGAACCACAATACCAACCTCCCTATATAGTGGTACGGCGAAATATGTTATGTGTTGCAAATGATCATGCGTTTCGTTCGTGGCAAGGTAGTGTATACTGTTTCAGAGCCATCTGTACAATGCCCACGAACAACAAAGATCAACCGTGGCGCCGTCTAGTAATAACAACATTTCTGGTGGATGCATTTTAATGTATGGTGCTGATATATCTACTTAAACTAAATAATCTCTGATTTAAGTATCGTCGCTTGGTACCCACAATCACAAGCCTTAATTGAGTTTACCATTACATATTGGTACTTACTAAGTCGATTTGTGTAAGATGTCTTAGATGTCCCAAAAATATTTATTTATTTTATTTAAAGTGGTGTAAGGTACACTGAGTTGAAAATATTGCATATTAACCCCCTTATTCAGAAATGTCTCCTAACTTAGCAAGACGCAAAGTGTTGTTAGTCCCTTTCGGTCTTATAAAGACGGAAAGGCACAAACAATATCTCGACGGCCCCTACGTAATTTGTCGTAACTTGAAATTTGGGTTTTTCTTTTTATTTCATAAAACATTATATCTTTTAGCAATGTTTCCGTTCCACGAAGAAAAAATTAAAAAAACCTATTACAAATAGGTTTTTGACACCCGAAAACTATCGTAACTTAAAAAAGCACCGTCGTATACTGTAGTAAGTGTACTTACGATAGTTAATACTGGGCGGCCACCCGCGCTTGCGCAGCGTAAGTGCCAGTTACGATCTTATACGCGGTGGGGCAGAGGTTTTTCAAGAGCGATATTTTTTTAACAAAAACTAACAACTAGATGAAACAAAAATGGATAAACGATACATTTTATTCGATAAAAGTAAGACACTACATCGGAAACAAACTCTAAGTAACTGCGAGACCAAAATTAATTTTCGAAACGGCTGTTGGAGTTAAACAAAATGTAGTCTGAGATGAAATAAAAGACGGTTCAGAAATAAAAATGATTTAAAACCACTAAGCAAAGTTAGCAATCTGTTCGAGTTCACTCAGAAATCAGTTGTGAATTTGTTAGTATGGATGCTGTCAATTTTTTTATAATACCGGTGAATACTGTAGTATGTTATCACTTACCACAACTTACTTCGGAGTTGAAGATCGGTGTTTTGTCTTAAGTTTAACATACTACTATTTACGTTGGATTTTATTAATTTGTTTGTGTTGTATGTGTACTTGAGACATTTTTCGTCGGAAATTGTATTTAAATTTCTATTGTAAGTGATATTTAAGACAGTATGCGCCGGATCAATTACAGAGTTACTACAATTTACAATTATAATGTCGGCGTATTTCAATAATTTTTGCTCATTATACAGGTTCGCCGCTTCTTTTTGAACCAAACGATAAATAAATGCATAAGTCATTGTAATAAAACGGCATTTTTTGTGATAGTGACGACGACAAAACAATCATATCACTTACATTATTAAACACTGCAGCAGTTGGTGAGTTCATTTATGGGTATTTAGTCATCATTCATCAGTGAAATCATCGTCTGTAGTTCGAAGATTTGACTGCTGACTGAATGAAACCGCCAACAACTGCAGTATCTCGGTGTTTCTATGCGATTTTTTTACGCGTTTTTATTGTTCATTACCATCACCACATTATTTTCCGTTCTATAAAAGCAAACGAGACTATTATCCCAGAATAGCAGATAAACCTGCGTCTGCTAAAAGATAACCGAAAATGACTCCACTATTTATACGCAGTTCGTCAATCATTTTGGAATGGTAATGGCTTGATTTGTGCGACGGAATAATCGCATAGAACTACCCATCTAATCATGAAAGCGACACGACTGTTCTTTAAGAATATAATTACGTTGAAAAACGCTTGATATCGATCTTATAATTATGATGTAGTTGAAGCTGAAGGCATTTTTGTTAACTGATTTTTTTATTATGTCTTTGAACTGTGAGAGAAGTCATTAATCAGCCATGTCTTTAATAATAATTTCAAAACTACGTTCCTAATGCTGAATGATAGACTATTTTTGTGTGCTAACTAAATGCACAAAATTATAATAAAACGGCTAAACTCATGTATATTCGGTAAATATAAAAAGTGGATAATAAACAGATGAGCACCGCGCGGCTCGCTGAGCCCGTTGAGATAAACGGGTTGAGGGTGGTCTTGCGCCGGCACTGATGCCATGTTCGACTGCGGGTTTATGTCACCGAACACTACGTAACAGATGATAAGCACACGAAGTCAATGTGTGCACAAAACCATCATTATTAGCTCGGAGATTACCGGCTTCTATGCCGTTGGCTCTCCGATCCGATCTCCGTCCAGCCCCCATTCCGATTAAAATTACTCTTAATCGCTTTGTATATCTTCCGTGGCAGGTAGCATCTTTACCGTTCCAGCATCCTCGCGTTATCAAAGCGTTTAGGAAATGCAATGTGCCTGTATCGTATGCGTCCAGCACAGCCGAGCTCCCTGTACTTGACACTCCGAATGTGCTCCGAGTCTTGTATTACGTCGTTCCTTACCGAAGTCGTGAATTTCCTGCCAAGTGAATTTCCGTCCTTTGGAGATCGTAAGAAGTACTCATATTGGTATGAGGACGCAAAATGGTTTTAATGCTACACCTTCGGCGTAATAGGCGTCCAACTTCTGAGTGACAAACGGAATTGGACGCCTATTACGCCGAATTCATCATTCTTGCCTCATATTACAGGTAATATGAGGCAAGAATGATGAATGGTGCCCTCTCTACTGTGTGGTGATGTCGAAATGTCCCTGAGCTCCTTGTACGCTGACTTTGTCTCCAACCATATCTGTTCCTCTCCAAGCTCTCCAACGTCTCGTCTCATCTGACATGTTGCAACATTTGTAATAGTTTAGATAACAGGAGGTAATAAATAGGAGATGCCTGTGTCCAGCAGTTGACCGAAATAGGCGAATGATGTGATGTGAATAAAAGATATAAACTCATTTCGCATGTATTGTGAATCACAGAACCGCGAGGACAGGTTTGCGAGATAATGGTATAAGCCAGTTAGCAGGTAGCTTTTCTATAGACTTTTTGTGACAGACGATCATTCTGACCTAGCATTAATAACCCATCAAGAAAACAAAGTGTCCCATCCACCTCTCTCTCAAATGTGAACTTTATTCTGGGATGCATCTCATTAAGATCGGTTAGTAACACATCAACAACTCTACCAGGAATTACAGCAAAAACGTCATCCACATTTTGGAACCAGCATCTTGGCCTTTTCGGACAACTCTTGAATGCCCTCTGCTTAAATTTATCCATGAAAATGTTGACCAGTACCAGAACTACATTATAAAGGAACTCTTTGCTTCAATCTGCAAATAATACTCCCCTTGCCAAACGGAATAGCAACTATTCAGGAAATGTTCGATGAATTTCATGTGCACAGTCGTTACGAGCTACAACATCTTTAATTATTTTTATAGTTTTCAATACTCGCAAACAATGAAGCTACATCAAACTCAACTACATAGTCTCGTCTTCATTCAACACGACATTTTCCAAAAACTGTACAAAAACACTTTGCCTGATCTATTTTTCATAATAAAACATACAAAAAAACTATTCACCTGCTTAATTTTCTCAAAATATTCCATCAGGGTTCCATAAAAATACTTTTAAATTGTTTGTTAAATGGCATAATATAGTAACTAACAAAAAGTTTTTATAATGTGTCCGCAAAATAATGTTGTAAATAACAGATACGACAAAACTTACACGCATAATTCCAACGTATCTTGTAGTATGTATTACTTACGATAAATGACCATTTATGACCACCGGCGTAAAGTGAAGTAAGTAATACATACCACAATTTTTAGATTTTCTTCTCCGTCATATAATGTCGTAAGTGCAATTCCGGCAAAAATATGAAATATATCAGAGAAGTCATTATATCACTATAAAGATAGTATCTTTGTTATTGATTATGCCAATTTTCAAAGCAATCCATTGAACTATGTGACTACCGTACACATTTCAAACTTTAAAGTGCTCTCCTGTAAACTTGCCATTTTCAACTTACGACAACTTACGTAGGGGCCGTCGATCTACTTATCAGCTTCCTAAATTACGAGACGTTACTATTTATCTGACTCGAAATCCCTATGGCTTGCCGCAAGCGAGTGGGACGTTTTGCTATATGGCTTACATATTCGTATTTACCGAACTATAAAAAGTATTTGTGTAAGTTTATAATTTTGGATAAATATTTAAGTATACAGATATTAAGTAGTGTGACTACTGGAGAAAAATTAAAAGTACAAATCAAAATATTTAGTTAATAAATAATTTGATTTGTGTTTTCGCAATACGTTTATATACGAGTAGATATTCTTTTTTTTATGCCTTAAGGCATCAAGTCCGCCATTTGTACTTTTTTATTGTACAATATCGATTAAATAAATAAATAAACACACCATATTTATTTTATTTTATCTTTAAATAGCGTCTTAACTCCATGGTCTATTTTCCATCAGTCAGACCAAAAATAAAGATAATAGTTGGTGTTGTCATAAAAGTTGAGGACCAATAGCAACCGTTTGTGACATACGACCATTCGATAAAAGGGTTTTTCACAAAGGATCTCTGAATAGTGAATGGATATATATCCTGAAATCTTCCTACTATCGGCACTGGCATCGCTGAAAGCATTTATAACGATTTATGAACGATTCGTTTCAAAGCTTTGATAAATCTAAAAGCGTCTCGAGATCAGATCGGACAGGAGATAGAATCAAAGCTATAGTAAAGTAGCCACAAAACAGAACAGGGTGTTTAGACAAGTTGCCAATAGCTAATGCTTAAATTGCTTAATCGTCAATCGTAAGCGAAAGGCAGCTACCTGTCTTTGTCGCAGTAATGTGAAAGAGTGATAGAGAAGGAAAACTACGATACGCTATTAAACGTTAGCGATTGGCAACTTGGCTAAGCATACAGGGAGGGCTACCATGATCTTTTAAAAGCGATTCAGTTTAGGTTCGGATTGTCATTCTATGGAACTGACACATCGCGATTCAGTGTAGGTCCTAAACTGAATTGCATTGGTAAATCGTGGTAGCCCTCCTGAACTCCGTGTAAGTTACTATAGCTCGGTAAAACACATGTATTTTGCTGAGCCTGTTGGTTAATCAAAAAGATTTGTTTTTTTAAATGTAATCGGACAGATCGTAGAAAATAATTGCCAGATATTTTTTTTAAACAAATCAAAATTTCGAATAATGGCCCGCAAGTAGAGGAGGCTGTCTTAAATTTAGTCAAACTCATACCAACTTACGCCGTTTAATTACCTAATGTACTTTAGGGGTAGGTACTTATTACCATCAACAGCTATATTTTTAGGTACGTATTGCCTTAAATCAATTATCTATCTGATAGTTTAGACTGGTATTAGATTAAAATCATAAAAATCTTAAATTTACCTTTAACATTTTGTTTTGACATGTACCTACTTAAATGAGATGTACGTTTGTCAATAAAAAATCTGAATCTTAATGGGTACATACAGTCGCTTACATAAATATGTTGTCATCTGTATTCAAATTTAAACCTTCTTCCTCTAGTATTAACAAGTCCCAAAGTTGCACATATTTGTAGACATGACGATACATATCAACTAATAACTGATAATTAAAGTAAGCATAATTAAGCTAGCCTCGAGTTATCTACACGTGGCACGTCCTGTATAAAAGCTCTGAGCTGCCCATTTATATTCTGATTTCATTGCGATGCGCACGCGTTTATTTTCGTTACCAACCAGCGTAACTTGGTCTTACAGTCCAAGGAAATGTATTTGGCTCTTTCTTACTAATACCATTGTCTAAGTGATAGATAAGGACACAACTTATTTTAAGAAAAATGCAAATGTTGGACGTTCGTGAGCAATGTCAGTACGCCATTTAATAATATTATGTCTTAAAACTTATTTTTTGGTTGGCATGTTTGATGAAAAACATTGTATGCATCACGGTCGGTAAGCGGAATACTAACTCGAGTCATAAAAGCCTCGTTTACTTCTAACACTCTCGTTAGTAATTCCGTACTTACCTCCCTTGATGCACAATGTACTATTTCCATTTTCGATATTTTTTAATAATTGGTTACGTGCTCGCAACGAACTCGGTGCGCGCGCGCTAGCTTCGCTTACAGCTCCCTTGGGCCCTGGTTTTTCTGGCCGGCGAAGACGTTCGAATGGTGTGTTCGCGAATGTTTGAGAGTGGTTTCTCTGACACGTCGTCGGTCACCCGCTGGCGGCGACGTTTCAGAGAATCCACCCTCTAACATTCTCGAACAAAACATTCGAACATCATCGGCGGCGGACACGCATCGGTTCGCCGGTCGCCGGCCAGAAAAACCAGCTAGGTATGCTATTCTCTAATTCACACATTCGACGCTGCGTTCGTCAACGAGCTCGACGTCGAGACATCCTTGTCTAAAATCCTAGCTGTTTTATTTGACATTAGGAATCGAGGCTGTGGGCGAGTTCGTCGCTGTTTTTCGTTAGAGAATACGAAGTTCGTACATTAAACGTCAAACTTTCGACGCAGTGTAGTTCCAGCTTACGCCGCATTCATCGCCGAGCACTAGTGTCGTTTAAAGTACATTAGTGAATACTATTTTTAGGCTCGACGCTGCAGCAGCGCTGACACAGCGCTGACAGCAAGGCGGTTTCCTTAGCGAATAACGCTGCAGGGCCTTGCGAATCGCAAGTGTGATGATGATGAAACCCAACAGAGTCAAAGCACCAGTTATTCCTGAGCCGCACATACTCGTAGCGATTGGAATGTGCAGTGAAAAGCTCCGATAACAGCTAGTATCAGAACACCGCCCACGCTTATCCCAGATTCAGATTATGCTGACTTAGTAGGTAATGGATACTTCAATTTTATCACTATTAAAATATCTGTGTAGTACCTATAACCTTTAGGTACATGTCTAGCAGAACAATCAATTTTAACTTATTAAAACAACTTAATTCTTTTTTTACATTTCTAACAAGTCATTAGGTATAAATGTTTTGATTTTTAGAGACTACATTTCTAGTTACTATGGTAAAAGTTGTAAAAGTTCACACTGTACCTAATATTTCATAAAATAAAAAAAAATCATCACCACTTCAGATGGCGCTTTTTTTACACGCTAGTACGAGAAGTGGTTCATTTTACGTCAGGTCGAAATCTTCGGAGGACCATATGTCGTGTCGATTTAAAGCACTCGCTTCGGTTGTACTTTAATTTATCTCCACTGGTTTCGAACTTTTTATTCTCTTCTATCACTTTGCCAGCGTAATTAATATGCACGTCTGTCCAAATTGCAAATTTCTAGTAGGTACGTACCACTGAGCTAAGCTGCGGACAGATCTAGAGAGACGGACATGGTGAAACTAAAAGGGTTCCTAGTTAACTACAGTACCCTAAAAATATAATTCAGTTTCTCATTTTGTTTATATTGCGTTTGTAGTTTGTGCACGGGGATTTGACTAATGTAGATCAAACTTAAAAATCAAAAGAGTGCCTAGGTACTACTATAACCATGATTGTGAATGTTTCGGGACAACACCATTAACATTTTAACTTACATAAGTATAATAATAAATTGCATTTAAATTAATAGTTTGATTAATTAAAACTATTTTTTCCTAATAGTTACATATTTTGTTACATACCAACTAACAACCTACGCAATATTACGCTATTTAAAAAACTCACCTACAGTTCCGAGATGATGTCCACTTTTTACATTCTCTTTTGCTTCCAAACATTATTTATAATTTTGAAACCACGCTAAAATATATATTTTCATAATAACACCATTTTTAAATAAAAAAAAAACAAATTCACTTAAAATATAATTAAAACCACTAGAAAAAATATTGACTAATAGATTTAACAAATAATTTAAAAATCATAAAAAAACACTTAAATCACCACTCGCAAAACTTTACCCCCTAACTTGTTATTGTATCTAATAGGTACTGTAATTTTTTTTAACAGATGTTTTTGCTCTGTGCTCAAAATGAGGTTAGAATACCGCGCGATTTTTTTAAATGCCCATTCCATTCAAAGTCAAGTGCACAGCCCCCAAGCCTGCGCTCCGAATCGCAATCACATTACAAATGGCGCCCCCGCATAAGGGTTACTGTCGCACCAAGGTTGATCCAATTACTGCCAATAATACCGATACTTTGTGGTTCATCTAGTGTAGGGTTTTATTAATCTAATATCCGTTTATTTGTTTTGTGAGACAGATAAAATGCTTGTAAAATTTGTCCCCTACTGGTCATTGTTTGATAGAATGTACCTACTACCTTGACAATGCGTAATGTAAATATTGTAAAGGTGCATTTAGACCAAACGAGCATTCGCTCATTCTATCCCCCACTCTACGAAATCAACGAATTTCGACGAATCACATTTTGTGTAACGAATGAATTTCGTAGAGTGGGGGATAGAATGAGCGAATACTAGTTTGGTCTATATCCACCTTAATAGATGTTCCTATGCAATACTTATTGTAGCATGCATTGCCTACACAGGATAATAAAATAAAATAGTAACTGTTGTAATTTTAGGGGTTTATAAAAATGACGACTAAAATAGAAATAAATGGTTGTAGCATTGTCCCGCTTAGTCTTGCGGTCCTGCCGCAAACAGATGGTTAAACTCACGTACAGTCAAGTGTAAAAATAAGTAGGTATCGAAAGAATCCGCTCATAAATAAGTTACGACGTTCTTATTACACAGAGTTAGAGTGCAGGCACGCACATATTTTTGAACATTTTTGTGTACACCTTATTTTGTCTTTGACTGTACGTATGTATATATTACTAGTAATAATGGAGATACTAAAATGTAAATTATACTAATCGTTAAGGCAACGGTGTTAGCAATACCTCATTCATTTGGGGTTTTGGACGCATCTCACGGTAGCAATAATATGCAACGCT
The DNA here is from genome assembly GCA_025490895.1 of Thaumatotibia leucotreta. NCBI lineage: Eukaryota > Metazoa > Arthropoda > Insecta > Lepidoptera > Tortricidae > Thaumatotibia > Thaumatotibia leucotreta. The sequence goes on from JALPQI010016736.1 coordinate 25,062, forward strand.
ACGCTACGAGCACACATCACAAATATTTGTTCGTTGGTCGTGACCAAAGAACAAATATTTGTGATAAAACGAAAAAATCCCCTTCTGAGATTCGAATCCGGAACCAAACCGACAATAAGACTCGGTGGCGTACCTTGAGAGAGGCACACACCTCTCCCAAGGTACGCTTCAAGTCCAGCAGTCAACGGGCTGATATCGATGATTGATTATTAAGCGAATATTAGTGCAAGCTGACATTTAGGCAGAGCAACACGTTGCGCGAAGTTCAGGGCCGGTGCAAATTGAATTAGCAGGCTGCGCTGCCAGCTTACGTGTATTTCCGTCATTTAAGCTGTAACATGTGATAACGGAGGTATTCCTTCATAATATAATTTCGTATTAAGGTTCCATCATCGCCGGATAGTTATATCATATAAAATTCTCACTATAATTTTCCCCGGGCCTCTAAAAGAAAAGGACATTTACAGGCTAACATTTATCTGACAGACATCTGGGGGGCACGGCAGTGCCCCCGCCAAGTCGAGCAAAAAAAAAGGCATACCATCCTTTTCTCGAAGCCGTTCAGGCCATTTTCAACCGTCTGTAATTTCGCGCTGGTTACAGCTAGAAGTCTGAATTTTCTGCGACGTGTAGGCCATAACATGAGTTACATAATAAGCTTGTTTGATTTCAATTGTAACTTGTAGTTTAAAAATGACCGCATGTCAAAGTTCCTTAGTTTTGTCACTCACTGACTCACCGATCATCAATAATCTAAGGTATTTCTAGATGGCCTAGGAGCTCAAAATTTGAAACATAAGTAGTTTATAGCCTACCTATTACACAAAAAATCTGAAAATTGGAAATTTCTGCCAGATTTTCAAATTATGCAAACTACACAAATAAGTTTGTAATCCCATACAAATACATGCTAATACAAAATTAATTATGCGGTTGTTGCAAATAAGTTTATATGGCGGAATGAAGCGGGTTGGAAGAAAGAGTTCTTTGGATTGTGGGTTTTCTAGCCAAATATTTTTATTGGTCCCATACCTACAAGTTTTAAATTCTGTTATTTTTTTAGTTTTCATGCTAATCCCAATTTTCATAAAACCCAAATTGAGGGATAATCTCTGAAGGCTCTCCAGCAGCACGGAATCTGGTAGCGGCCCTCCTGACCCAAAATCTATTTCCATTCCACCCTGTCATCATCATCATCATATCAGCCATAAGACGTCCACTGCGCAAATCATCATTATAAACGTAGTTCGGATTTTTATGCGGAAGTCAACAATTAATAATTAAGTACCTACCTATACCTAACATCACAAAATTCACTTATGTATTATCAAATATGACTACGGACAACCTAGCCAAACGAATTGGAAATGTATTTGTAGTACAACAAAGTTCAAATTACTTTAAATCAAACGCGGGGTCGGGAGTACGCAGTGCTTGTTAAACAAAAAGTAATTTTTAAATGATGAGTACAAAATAAATCAGATACCTATATAAACAAGAATATCAAAAACTAAAAAAATGAATAATTGTGGTTTGTAATAAGTGTAGGTATGTAAATGTAATACTGGGCGTTTTAATAATACAGTCGTATTTTAAAATGGCGCGGGTGAGACGCGGGTAGTGCCGCGCAGACGCGCACCGCCAACGCCACCGTGTGACAGTCACAGTCAGAGTTGCCCGTGCGCCGTAGGTAATGGATGGCTATTTGGGTGTTTCAGAATTAATTTGCGATTCTCGTGTGCGTACTGAAGCGATTATTTGTCTTTTTCAACGTCTTCTGTAAGGATTACGAATTTGTTTAGGGATTTGATTTGCTAGAGATCTGGATATTGTTGTGTAGGTAATTTCAACGTAGGTCCACCACCACTGCGAAATGCTGACGGTAATCTGGTCCATAGTACAAAAGAGAAAGCCGATCTTCTAGGTGCTCTTTTTGTCTCAAACTCGACTGTAAGCGATGACAGCAACATTATACCGCCTACCATCCCGCGGTGCGCACACTCCATGCCAGAAATTCGCATCTGACAGAAAGATGTTCGGCGGGAGTTGCTGTCGTTAAACGTTCACAAGTCGAGCGGGCCAGATGGCATACCTGCAGTGGTGCTTAAACGTTGTGCTCCTGAGTTGTATCCTGTGTTAACGCGTCTCTTCGCTCTTTCCAGTATCAAACGGGAAGTTCCATCTTCGTGGAAGACGGCCCTTATGCACCCTGTTCCAAAAAAGGGTGACAGATCGGATCCATCGAATTATAGGCCTATCGCTATCACCTCCCTTCTCTCTAAGGTCATGGAGCGTATACTTAACGCTAAGCTCCTTGGTTACCTAGAAGAACACGATCTTATAAGCGACCGCCAGTATGGCTTTCGCCACGGTCGCTCTACCGGTGATCTTCTAGTGTACCTCACTCACCGCTGGGCCTCAGCCATGAAGAATCAAGGCGAGGCTTTGACAGTCAGCCTAGATATAGCGAAGGCGTTCGATCGGATCTGGCATAGGGGCCTTTTGTCGAAGTTGACATCTTATGGACTGCCCGAGGGATTATGCAGATGGATAGCTAGCTTTTTGTCCGGCAGACGCATTCGTGCCGTAGTAAATGGTAGCTGCTCTGATAGCATGGACATAAACGCTGGCGTCCCGCAAGGCTCTGTGCTATCCCCAACGCTGTTCCTTCTGCATATCAATGACATGTTGTATATCGGCGACCTCCATTGCTATGCGGATGACAGTACTGGGGATACTTTTTACACAGGCCGTGCTAATATCCCTCGCTCTGTGGTACTGGAAAGTCACGGAAAACTTGTGTCTGACATCGAGAACACTTCATCTAGAGTCTCGTTATGGGGTCGGGATAACCTAGTCAGGTTCAACACCACAAAGACACAAGTTTGCGAGTTTACCGCTAAAAAAAACCCCCATTTACTGTGGCTCCAAAGTTCCAAGACACAGCTCTTACCATGTCAGGGAGTATTGGGATCCTCGGAGTCGACATTTCCAACGACGTCCAATTCCGATGTCACCTAGAGGGAAAAGCTACGCTGGCATCCAAAAAGCTCGGTGTGCTCAATAAAGCGAGGGGATACTTTACTCCGGGGCAAAGACTTCTGTTATATAAGTCGCAAGTCAGACCCCATATGGAGTATTGCTGTCACCTTTGGGCAGGAGCATCTGTGTACCAGCTTGCACCCTTTGACTCGGTTCAGAGACGAGCTGTCCGAATAGTCGACGATCCCAGACTCACAGGCGGTATTGAACCCTTAAGTCTAAGGAGAGACTTCGCCTCCTTATGTGTGTTCTATCGTCTGTACAATGGGCTGTGCTCTGAAGAACTGTTCAACGTCCACTTTTCATCATCGCACCGCTCGCCACCCGACTGGGCGCTCATCCCTCACACCTTGCAACCTAAATGGTCGCGCACCGTGCGGTTTCAGAGGAACTTCCTCCCGCGCACGGTCCGTCTGTGGAATGAGCTCCCTGCCGGGGAGGTTTTTCCCGTTGGACTACAGTATGGGGTTCTTCAAAAGAGGAGTGTACAAGTTTTTATTGGGTCGGCAACGCGCATGTGGACACCCCTGGGGTTGCAGGCGCCCATAGGCTACGGTGACTGCTTTCCATCAGGCGGGCCGTATGCTTGTTTGCCATCGACATGGTATAAAAAAAAAAAGGTGTTTCGTATGAACGAAATAATACGTTGGGGTTAAAATAATAAAAAAATCTTTACTTCTTTGTCGTGTTAGCGACTGTTAATTGTGTTCATATACTAATTTAGAAATTGTTTGTGTAGGTAATTTTAGGATTACGAACTTGTTTAGGGATTTGATTTGCTAGAGATTTGGACATTGTTGTGTAGGTAATTTCAACGAAGTAATGCGTTGAAGTTAAAATAAAGCTACTGTTAATTGTGTTCAATGCTCTAATGGATATCGGTTCTGGAGTGTTTACATGTGGGCAAGCGTATGTAGCACTTTCCAGGGTCACAAGTTTGAACGGTATACATCTAGTAAATATCGATTTCGATAGCATTAAAGCGCAGAAATCTGCAATATTACAATATAATAGACTAAGACGCAAATACCGTCCAGACTTGTCAGAAATTGTTCCATCAAAGCCCCGGAAAAAAGCCCATATAGACAGGGAGTGGGCTATGAGAAAAATGGTAGCTGACGTACAAGAAGTAGTACCCGAAAAGAAAAAACCGGCCAAATGCGAGTCGGACTCGCGCGCAAAGGGTTCCGTACCATTATCAATTTATTATTAAAAAAATACAGTTAAATCAACCTACCTCAAAAACTATAGGAGATAATTTAATCATACCAAAAATCGTTGATAGAGTTTATTAATGTGCATAACATATATTTTTTTCAGAATTTTATATCGCGTAGTTTAAAAAATAGAGGGGGGGGGACACATTTTTCAGACTTTGAGAGCTGATATCTCGAAAAACGATTTGCTTAAATAAAAATGTGATGTATAAACCTTCATATCATTTTCAAAGACCTTTCTATTAATACCCCACACGCTTATGTAAAACTAAAAAAAATTTCTATCCCTCAGTTACATGTATGGAGGGCCCCCACCCCAATGGTTTTTTTTACAATTTAGTATCATAATCCTGTAGCGGTTTATACAACACATATTCTCACCAAATTTCGTTACCGTAGCACTTATAGTTTCCGAGTAAATCGGCTGTGACAGACGGACAGACGGACAGACGGACATGACGAATCTATAAGGGTTCCGTTTTTTGCCATTTTGGCTACGGAACCCTAAAAAAGAAGGAATACCTACAAAAAGAGATGAGATCCCATCAAAAACATTACATGTAAAAAGGTGCAAGTCTCGCAGCATAGCAGTTGTTACACCACAAAAAAGTTATGAGATCAATTGTTTAACCAAGTCAATAATTCTGTAGTTACTACAAGGGGGTATCCATAAAACTCGATTTCTACTAACTTGCCTAACTTGAAAACTGCATGTAGAAATACTCATTTTATTATAGGTATCAATAAAGAGTAAGCCAAATTAGCTTGAGATTACCAAGCGAATTAAGTTTGATGATCCACCACTACCTATCCATGGGAACATTTGGAGTCTAT
>JALPQI010016737.1:0-38653 GCA_025490895.1 Thaumatotibia leucotreta
AATACGCCTATGTAGATATAATAATAAATAATAATAATAATAATAAATATCTTGGGACATCTTACACAAATCAACCTAGTCCCACGGTAAGCTCAATTAAGGCTTGTGTTGTGGGTACCAAGCGACGATATATATAATAGATAGATACGTATAGATACTTAGATACATAACACAGCCATGACCAAGGAACAAACATTTGTGATAAATAAATACACAAAGAATGCCCTCGCCGGGATTCGAACCCGGAACCTCCAGCTTCGTAGGCAGGGTCACTACCAACTAGCCTACAGAGGCTGACAAAAGATATTTAGTCATAATTACTGTACCTACAAATATTAACGTCATCTCACTCGTAGTGTAAGATGTAAAAGAAAAGCAATGAGATTTCTGAAATCAATCTGTATTTTGTACACCCGCAAATTCTTAAAGGTAAAAAATGTAGTTGCAAATCTGAAATGTGTGTAGAGCGTTGAAAAATGTTCAGAATGTTAGGTAAATAGGAACTTAAGCATTTAACACGATTTGCATTTAGTTGCTGTCCTGAAACCCATCAAATACAAACATTGGAAAACGTCTACTTAACTTTAATCTAAAGTAATCCAATTCTAATCGCACAACCAACTGAATTATTAAGATTTCGAGTAAAGTTAGAGTTAATCTAACTTCACAGTCATTTTCGTGATTAATCTGGCACCTGTTAAGTAACTCATGATAAACTGGGGTTACGTAAAATCAATTAACGGCATTACGGAACGTGAAAGCCAATTAAGCATCATAATTATGTTAGCGAAGACCGGTTTACAATGGAAATTGATGAACTGTATACCTTACCAACATACCATTGTGAAACAATAGGTATAATGAATGTAGATAAAATACACTCAACAACAAAAGTTTGGTATTAGGTGAAAATTTTATTGAAAATGCTGCAAGCATACTGATTTTAAACATATTTGTTAAGTATTTAAAGATCGATTGAATAAGTGGCCAGTAGTGTCATTTGCAGAAAAAGTGTACCTTTTAACTCGGCATCGTGCGTACTTTTCAGTTATGAAACAAAAAAAATTGTCCCTAATGTCACGAAAATAAGTATGTAATTGAGATTACTCAGTTTAGTTACTCCCATACTAAATGTATGAAACGAAATGTAATGAAACTGATAAAAAAACATCAAACACGTCGGGCTTTGGTCGCGGATACTCCATGATGAGGATCCTCTAAATGGATCGAAACATGTCGAGCAATTATGAACTTAAATTACGTGAGTAACCCGTGTTATAAATATTTAAATATGTTTGAGTCTCACGTTAGTTATAATTCTAAAAAACATCAAATTTGTTACAGAATTTTTCATACCTTTAGTATGGGAATAACTAAACTGAGAAATCTCAATTTACATACTTATTTTCGTGACATTAAAAGGTACACTTTTTCTGCAAATGACCCAGTAATGGTCCTGCTATTTAGCCATTTGTCGAACGTTGTGTGTCACCTTCACGCTCGCATATTTGTAGAACGTGACAATAAGCGATAAACACGGGACCATTATAAGCCTCCATAAATCCTCAATCTAGATTTTTCCTGATTTTGCGTGCATTCTTTGTCAGAGTTGTAGAAATGTAACTAAAACGTATGCTAAAAAAAGGTTTTTTGTGATCACTTACTCGCTTCATATCTATAGGTAGAGTTACATGATGAGTGATGACTAGTGATTTGCGTATAAAAAAATGCCATGTGATAATAAAATTAACACAAAAGAACATATTTTTTGAAACAGAAACATGACAACATAATTAAAGTATATTTTCAAGTTACTATAGAGGAGACCCGCCAAGGAGAATCCAAAAATACGATCACTTCCAACGACCAAATTACATTGAATGAAAATATTAGGGATTCAAATCAATCTGATATAGAAATCAACTCAACCAAATTTGTATATATTCTTTAAATATCTATTTGAAATCAGTACTTTTCCTACATTTTCCATGAAAATATACTCCAGTCCCAAAAGTCTTTCTCGTGATTGTATAATACAATATAGGTACTCGTATGAGTACCTACATATATTCAAGCCCTACATTAATTGAATTATAATAATACAGGTCTGTAAATATATACCTACAGATGCCAACAATAAATATTGATAGAACGATTCATTTGGCGCCCGGGAGGATTTGTTATATTTTAAGAGAATTGGAGCCACACGAGTTTTTGAATCGAAGATTGATAATTCACACAATCAAGGGAAATACGTTGGGATAAACTCCTAGGTAAGGTACCTTTTGTAACGAAAATTAAATACCTAGTACAGTTTAGTTTGTGCTGTGTTAAAGCAATCCCTTCTCATTATGGTTGATATCCAGTTTGCCCAGGTTAGTAGGTACCCCGTTTATCAATGAATTCAAACATAATTTCGGCATCTGCGGGGCTACCACCAGCTACTAATGCGATTTAGTTTAGAACCTAATCTGAAACGCGATATGTTAGTTCCATGGAATGATTACCAAAAACCGACAGGTCGTAAAAGGTTCGCCAAAAGTTAGTACACAATTACGACAGATCGTTAAATGGCTGTTTAATTTTCCTATTTTGTCCCCGTTTTTTTATATGATTATCAATAATGTTGGCCCTTATTTCGCATAATCAAACTCCATAATATAGAAAACCTTAATCCGTTATAATCAATAAACAGTTAAATTCTGTACTAAAAAAATAATTGATAACCACATACAAATATCAGTAACTCACGCATTAAGCCCTAATTGTGTACATTTTTTTTGAAAACTGCTCATATACGCTGTTTTACGTACGCTTTCATATTAAACAACAGCTAACAGTCGTTCGGCTAGTTCTTTTACCGCGTGGTAGAGTTACTAATGCTATAGTGCCGACTAATGTAGTATGACGTCAGTGACTCGCAGCGCACTAAGAAAATGGCGAGTCAGCCACCCTTGCACCCTCTTCAGCCACCCTCCTATATCTATCCAACTTGCATTCGTGCTTACCAGCTGTTATAAAAATGCATTCTCGTCTTTCACCCAGTTAAATTATATGATGAGATTTTTAAAATTGTGTTTTGAAAACATACTCAACTAACCTTAAAAGTGATATATCGTAGTGAAAAGTAAAATACCTATCATATTGTTAGATAAAGCTTAGTACACATGTCCTACTCCTGGCCATAACTGTTTTTTTTAACATACCTGCCCTAAGTCTACCCTAGACACAATTTTATAACAAGTTTATATTTTTGTTATATATTTTTTTGTAATTGCATGTTTTGAGGTTTCAGAACGGTCACTGGGTTCTATATCCTTTTTCAGCAATATTTTTTAAGGTCTACGATGTTTTAATAGCTTTCCTACGCATGAACGCACTGCCTGCAAACAAACACAGCTCTTTAAAAATAAACTTGTTTTTGGTATCGAACTTTTTTCGTGTGTAAATATTATAAATAAAATATGGGTGTATTATAAATAGATATGGGTTCGTCGTTTGTAGTAGAGGTCCAAATGGAAAAAATTGTGCGCTGTGAGTTACAGTTTTGTAATTTTTACCAGAGCTAGAGGATGTAAAAATAAATATTTTTAGATGTGGAGGGAAAACCAATTCCCCCCCTGAACGAGGGGGGAGGGGGGTGAATGTGCAAACGGAAGGGTTATGTTTAAAAAATTTTCGTCTAATATTTAGGCCTACTATTCATTGTTTGGTATCATTTTCATATAAAACAGACACGGAAAATTCATTTTTGATAATAAACATGAGGATTTTCATATATAAAAAAATAATTATTGGTATAAAGGTAAAATAATCACCGTTTTTATTTTGATTGTTGCGTTATATAAGTATTACCAAATAAATATATGAAAATAAAAAAAATACTACAAGATAGCATATTTATTTTAGTTTCTAAAAATATATACTTTTTGGAACTTTCCATGCAAAAATAAGTTGTAAAAAAATTGCACCTGTCGCGTACCTCGAATAAAAAAGGGACGTTGCTTTGACTTATTGTTGACAGTAGGTATATATTGCGGGAATTTAGCGATTTTACGTAAACAAAATACTCCATAATCTCTGTTAGGGCAAATTGCATCAACCTGGGTTAACCAAGCACCCCGGGTTAAACATTTATTTCACACGGAATTTGATAATTGATAAATTTCTTATGAAGTAAATGACTGACCCGGCACTATACAGAGGATATCCGAGACATCGAGGCTCTTGAACAGCTCAAAAATAACAGGGCGTCTGGGGAAGACGGAATTATAGCTGAGCAAGCCAGGTGGTAAACCAATCCTTATGGCCCTTCAGAAGTTGTTCAACTCCGAAAGGGAGAACGCCTTAGGCATGGAACAGAAGAGTGGTGGTACTGTTCTTGAAAAAAGGTGACAACGCCTTATTGAAGAACTACCGATCCATCTCACTTCCGAGCCATATTTATAAGATGTTTTCAAGAGTCATTACGAATCGTCTTGCACGCAGGCTTTATGACTTCCAGCCTCCCGAACAAGCCGGTTTCCGAATTGGCGTTTCGTATATGTTATACAGAAGGCCGAGGAATAGGTATAACCTGCCCCTCTGTTTAGCGTTTAGCGTTTGTGGACTACGATAAGGGGGGTTTCCATGACGTACTAATGCGGTGTAATTTAGGTCAAGAGAAAGGGACAAGGCTATACGAGTCTTGTATCACTGCCCCTTTCCCAGAACTTTACTTTACTTTACTACTTTACTTTACTTTACTTTACGTCATGGTAACCCCCAAGGCCTTCGATTTGATTGAAACTCTGGGCGTACTGCAGTCTCTTTAACGATACCAAGTAGACTACCGCTATTTCGAAATGTTGAGGTGTTTGTACGAAAGCGCCACTATGTCAATCCGACTCCAAGACCAGAGCTTGAAGCATATTATACTGCAGCGGGGAGTCAGGCAAGGAAGTGTCATCTCCCCTAATCTGTTTACCACTGCACTGGAAGATGTCTTTAAGACTGGACTGGAAAAGGTGAGTATCAACACAAACAGCGAGTACCTCACTCACCTTCGATTCGCTGATGATACGGTGGTCTTGGCTGAGACCTTGGAAGATTTCAGTACGATGCTCGCTGACCTCAGTATGAACATGGATAAGACGAAAACTCCCGTTACAATCGGAGATTAAAACTCGAAGGTGTAGACGACTATAATATACCTAGGACAAGCTACCCAGTTAGGTAGGTCCAACTTTGAGTAAGAGGTCAATCATCGAATCCGACTAGGTTGGGCAGCGTTTGGGAAGCTACGTCACATCTTTTCGTCCAATCCGCAGTTCTTGAAGACAAAAGTATTTGAAAAGTATTGAGTATTGTATTTGATGATTTGAAAAGAGTGATGACATACGGTACTGAAACGTTGCGCGTTGTCGCTTAGAAGAAAGCTTAAAGTCACCCACAGGGCAAGGGAGAGGGCTATGGTGGGAGTCTCTGCGAGGTCGTATTAGAAATGAGACGATCCGCAGCAGAACCAAAGTATAGCTCCATAGCTCTCCGAATCACTAAACTAAAGTGGCAGTGGGCGGGGCAAATTGCACGTAGAACCGATGGCCAATACGGCGGCCTCGCAGGTGGAAGGCACAGCGTGGGTAGGCCTCCCACAAGGTGGACAGTAAAGGTCTCAGGAGTACGCTGGATGCGAGTGGCGCAGGACCAGTCATTGTAGCAATCTTTGGGGGCGGCCTATGTTCAGCAGTGGACGTCTTTCGGCTGATATGGTAATAATGATGATTTATGAAGAAAACGTTTAACAATTGATTGTCAAATCCCATAATGATATAAACTTTTAACGTGGGTGAACTGGGTTAGTTGTTTAGTCCCGGTTAGTGAAAATTACCTTTATCGTCTTTGGTAAGGAGATCATTACCTAATGACACTTGTAAAAATGATTACCCATTCCGATTCATATGATCAGATACTATATATCATACATGTGATCAGATAGACCAAATATATGTATAATATACACGCGGTATACAATAATCGATAAATTCTAAAAATAGAATCTGATCAAATAAAATTCTTAATAATCTTAGGTTATTTAAAAAAAGAAGATCAGAAAATATTCAATTTACTTTCATATCAATAAATATTTACAATTGTAATATGAACAAACAATAATATGCAAGTACCAAAAAATATGTATAATCTATGAGCAGTTGCCGGCACAAAAGTCTCTTTATTGAGATTACGCGGAGGTTTTTGTTGGAGGTACGCGTCAGGTAATTTTTTTTTTCAGTGAATTTTTGTATGAAAGACTACAAAAAAGTGTATATTTTTAAAAACTGCAATAAATATGCTATCTTACACAATTTTGTTTAATTGGATTAGTTTGTTTTTTAATACTTATATGACGCTTAAATTAAAATAAAAACGGTAACTTTTTTACTTTTACTCCAAAAAATCTACATTTTTATATGAAATTGCTCATGTTTATGATAAAAAATGAATTTTCCAGGTACGTTTTACACGAAAATGATACCAAACAATGCATAGTAGGCCTTATTAATTAGTAAAAAAATATTAAACGCAACCCTTCCGCATGCATATTCACCCCCCTCCCCCCGCGCTCAGGGGGGGAATTGGTTTTCCCTCCACATCTAAAAACAACTATTTTGAGACCCTCTAGCTCTGGTTAAAATTACAAAACTGTAACTCGCAGCGCACAATTTTTCTCAACTTTGTATGGACCGTGACCCTTACTATTGTAGTCCATTATCACGAATTTCCGATCAGAAGTAGTACCTAGTAAATAAAACTAAATTTACGATTTCAAAAGCCTGATTATTTACCGAACTAATATAAAAATAGTAATTAGTATTACCTACGTAATTCTAATTTACCAACGTTATGAAATAAAAATCCTCAATCTGATTTACTTAAATAATTTTACCCGCAATACCTACGAGTATACTCAGACACAGTAAACTACCACTATGTACAGGAATGATGACACGTCGTGATGCCTAGCCAAATTGAAACAGTACATCGACACATTAATTGAAACGAAAATTTGTAGATCCAAAGATAATCGCGTTCAACGTTTGCCCTGTCATATCGATGCGATTGTTGACTTTTTAATGGAATAGCTACAATAGGTAATAAGCGTTGGTGCCCTCTAGAGGTACGGCGTGCCACGTTCAACCAGAGGCGAGTTCAAACACCCGGCCACACAAATTAGTTATTTTTTTTGGAACTTATTTAATAAATATCATTTGGAACTTACCAATCGCTGTGCGGCGAAGGAAAACAAAGTGAGGAAATAATCCAAAGAAAGCGTAGCTTCCCCTCTGGATTAAAAAATGTCGGACGACAATTGCTTTCGAAAAAACCAGTGCCAAGATGGATTCCGGGGTTCGCTAATCCTAAAATGTAGATGTTATGTTATGCCAGGCCACGGTATTTTGGTGAGGGAATTAGTTTCCCCCAAAGGCCCAAACACAGAAAAGTTGGCGGCTCTGCCTAACTTAAATACTTATAGTGGGAACCTAATCATATCAAGAGTATCGATTTTCATAAAAATGGTTCCGAGCTGCTTAACCTTGATACTTACTTATAGTTTCAAGGCGTGTAGACATACCCTACTGAATAGTTATTCGACAATTGATGAATCTGCTCAGAAAGAGTTAAATGGCGAAAATAAAAAATTTAATTAACAATGGTGAGGGTACTAGAAATACGTTTCCTAAATATATTCCGTGCAGAGTTTTAAAAGCATAACATATGTAAATGGAATCGACGGAAGGTCGTCTGGTGTAATTGGAAGCACGTTGGACCGGCAATCCAGAGGAAGCGGGTTCGAATCCCGTGACAACCAGAGTCTTTCGTAGTTGATTTTTTCTATGGTAAGCACATCTGTTACGACATTGTGGGATTATCCGCATTGTAAAAAAAAAGTAACTTCAATATCAATTTGTTTAATTATAAAAATAAATTGATGTTTTCTAATCTTGTATTGATTACAGCGCCCTCTCTCGCAAATTCAACGCAGCGTAGAGTTGCCGAGCTTGCAGACGATTATGTGATACATACGTCTTAGGAGTGTGGCTTAAAGGTTGTAGTACCTTCGAAACATTACGTACAGATGTCGCTAGTGATTAGATTCACAATACCATTGGAAAAATTCGCTGTGATCGACGGAAGGTCGTCTGGTGTAATTGGAAGCACGTTGGACCGGCAATCCAGAGGAAGCGGGTTCGAATCCCGTGACAACCAGAGTCTTTCGTAGTTGATTTTTTCTATGGTAAGCACATCTGTTACGACATTGTGGGATTATCCGCATTTTAAAAAAAAGTAGCCAATTTGTTTAATTATAAAAATAAATTGATGTTTTCTAATCTTATATGTAAATTATACAAGGAAAATCTTACTTTTGTTTACCTTAGACCATTTCTGAATGAATTTGATGCGATACAACTTACCCAAATTTACTAATTGTCTTTGGACAATTGAGTACCTGAACATTAACTATGTAAAGATGTTGTACCTTACTCCAACTCAATTCGTTTGCTGCGCTGTCTCATTTGGCAGATAAAACTTGATCCGAAAGAATTCATTCGTAGGACGTTAAGCTTCTTTCGAAAGATATCGTGCAGTAGGTACTTAGTTACCCGATTCACGAGGTCAGATATATCGTCTAATGCGAATGAACGAATGCGTAATGAAAAAAACGTAATAAATAATATGATATTTACAATAGAGACACGGTTGAAATGTCTCATAATGCGTTTTGCTCAAGCCCATTAATGCTTAAAAATGTGTCGCGATGAGTCTTTATCATATTAATAATAAATCCAACAGAGATTTGGAAATTCGAAAGGATTGTATAGGTTGGCACTTTTGGTTCTACGAGATTTCACTTGGTATTACCTACTGGGCTGAAGAAGTCAGGAGCCTAAAAGCTTCATTCAATTTCCTAATGGTATAAAGTGTAAGGTAGCACTGAGAAAGATTTATCAAAATTTAATCGATACGGGGCGGGGCTGAAATATGGGCTCAAAGTTTGTTTAACCGATTCGTTGCGTGTTCCATTTTCAAAAACTTTTATCCATGGCGGCGAACATTTTTTTCATGATACGCCAAGCGTGCCTTACGCCATACATTATGATGATACCCCTAACGTCTCATACGCCATTCGTTAAAAACATTCATGACACGCCTGGCGTGTCATCCGCACTGAAACGATTTTAGTTAATTTATTCGAAATTTTACAGGAGTATCCTAAACATTAATGAGTTGACAGGTGTTCCAGGTTTAATGGGTATCGTTTTTATGGTTTACAATAATAATTAATTAAAAAACAATGTTTTGAAAATATAACGTGGCGGATGTAAATAACATCTCACCTGTTGTCGGGATGTTGATAACTCGAGATAATAGTGGACAAACATACACACCTAAGAAGAATTTTAAGACTGGTCAACTGTGAACCTTTTTTTTCAAACGATTGACTAAGATTACATTAAGTTTACATGGGGTAAATAGCTAGTATACTTGTATTTAGGTATTAGAATCTAAATGCATGGAAGTTGAATCGAATCAAATTTAATGATTCTAACGTAGCTATGTACCTCCCTATTATCTTATTGAATTTCAGTCTATGGATATTGAGTATATTCACTGAATAAAAACGAAATTTACATTAACTACATTGGATTGGCGCTTTGTGAGTGAAGCCAATTTGATTCAAGGATCCTGTCTGAACAAATAAGTATCGATAAACCGCGGGAGTTAAGAGGAGGTCAGCATTTGAAACTTTTATACGTGGGTTTTATAGACATGCACGAAATTAATTAAGTATTTTTTGTACGTGCTTAACTTTTATAAATAATAATTATTTGGTCGATAATTCATTAATTATAGTACCTACCTAATTCTTTATAGTAAAAGTTATAGAAAAAGACTCAAGCAATTTTAATTCAAATCTAATCGAATAAAATAAACATTATTCTTTTTCAAAGAATCACAAATTTGTCAGATCCTTATTAGGATCCAATTTCTGTCAGATTTTATAAAGCCAATATCTAATATCCAAAGTGCAACTGATCATATCGAGTGAACAGTCAAATAATTCACCAGTGTGCATGCCAGGAGCTGCCGCCACGAGCTTTTATTTCTTTACTTTGAATCCATCCCGCTCATATTTGCGCATTAGTGTGAATGAGAGGGATGGAAATGAAATCCGCGCTTAACTCACAGCGACAGCTCGTCGTAGGTCGTAGGCACACTGGTAGGTTTACCGTAAATTCGGGCAAAAAGCTTTAAATAAGGTATTATAGTATAGTAACAATTTATGGAATATTATAGTCAGCCTCCGTAGCCTAGTTGGTAGTGACCCTGCCTACGAAGCTGGAGGTTCCGGGTTCGAATCCCGGCGAGGACATTATTTGTGTATTTATTTATCACAAATATTTGTTCCTTGGTCATGGTTGTCTATGTATTTAAGTATCTATATGTTTGTATCTATTATATATATCGTCGCCTGGTACCCACATCACAAGCCTTAATTGAGCTTACCGTGGGATTAGGTCGATTTCTGTAAGATGTCCCGAGATATATTTATATATTTTATTTTAAATAGTAACACGTTTTTGGAAACAAAATCATTCACATTTCATAGTAGTTACGCATATGAGGATTAGGTGAAAGCAAAAATAGACATTACAAGTTTTCCAGGCAAATACTTACATTGCTGTCACAGAGGATCGCCATAAAGTTAACCAAAACATAAAGAATGGCTGGAACTTCTGTTTGCCCACAAAGTTTCGCATCCCTGCCATCCGTGCTCGACAACCATGAAGAGATATAGATATAACATAGACAAAAATATAGAATTCCGATATTGTTCAATAAGTAGGTAATAAGGCTGAGCGGACACGACACAAGGCCTTCGGGTTTTTAACCGACGCATCGTTTATCCACCCAGACCGGCCGTACAGTCAACTAATTTGGAACCCTACACCCTGCCACTCGGGGACTTTGACACAGTGACGTTACAAATCAGATTGTAAATAAAATTAAAGAAAAAAAAAACTTTTTAAAAACAAGCTTTTATTATCTGTTTATAAAATGAACTAAAAAGTTAAAAATAAATTAACTCTAAAAAGAAATATAACACTTTGTAACTTGATTGTAACCTTTAACGAAAAATAAGCGGCTTCGTCTAGGACAAAATTATTCCATATTGTACAAATTTATTTAATTTTAACACTAAAACTTTTCACCATACATAATTATTCAATCTCGTCCCCCCTCTTTATCATAGTCCCCATTTATAAATGAAAGCGTGTTACATTTAATACAACACAACATTTTCCTCAAGCTATCACAATGTAACACGCTTTCATTTATAAATGGAGACTATGATAAAGAGGGGGGACGAGATTGAATAATTATGTATGGTGAAAAGTTTTAGTGTTAAAATTAAATAAATTTGTACAATATGGAATAATTTTGTCCTAGACGAAGCCGCTTATTTTTCGTTAAAGGTTACAATCAAGTTACAAAGTGTTATATTTCTTTTTAGAGTTAATTTATTTTTAACTTTTTAGTTCATTTTATAAACAGATAATAAAAGCTTGTTTTTAAAAAGTTTTTTTTTTTCTTTAATTTTATTTTTAACTTTTTAGTACCTCTATTTTTAATTCGAGATTTACTACGACGTAGTTCGCAGCGCGTAGCAGCGTTATTCCGTTATTAGTCCGTGGGCTAGTCGGTCTGAAATTAGAAAACGGTATAATTTGGGGGTACCAAGTGTCCTTTTTAGAGTAGTTAGACATCTCAAAGTGGTAGCTAATAGGCACACAGGCTATTTCAAGATTTCCGTTGTATGACAGGCATGGTTAAAATTAGGAAGTACAAATTTTCTTTTTCACGGCTGTTAGGTAAGCTTATAAAAACGTCAAAAATGCAAGATTGCCATTTATAAGTGCTAGTTACCTAACAAAAATGGGGGCCAATCAAAGATGGTGGATTCAGGCCGACTAGCCCACGGACTATATTATGAAGTCCGTAGTTCGTTCACATGATATGTAATATGTACTGATTTAAATATCAATAATGTTGAATTTATGTAATCACTTGTTAGTTATTTGTAACGTTTCTCATTCTATCCATTTCTTTTAATGCATCTACAAGGTTTCTTCGACGTCAACTTGAAGCAGTCAAGTCTTCGATTTGAAGACCTGCTAAATACCTAACTCGGCTTAAAGCTACATAAGCTTGACCAGCAGCGAACAATTTGGAGCCTAGATAAATAACAGCATGATCTACAGTAGTTCCCTGCATTTTATGCACAGTTGAAGCCCAAGACAAGACAATCGGGAGCATTCTTCTTTCAGCTGTGCCGTGATTAAATTTAGCAGGAAATTGAACTGATTTAGGGTGTATTATGTGAATGCCATCGTTACCAAAGTCTACGCGAACCGATGGTACCTACATCGCTATCGTATAGTTGAGCACGTCTGTAATACGGCCATATGATTTCAGTGATGTGACCTATTGCTCCATTCACAAGTCCTTTAACAACGTCAACGTTAGACCTCAACATAACTTTAGCACCAACAAATATTTCTAGTTCTTTTGGAAGACCTCCTGTTTTGTTAATAACCGTGTGTATTATTTTGTTAATATCAATCTGATCATTCTTTTCTGATCCATCAATTAATTGATCTTGTGCTATTATTTTAAACATTTGTGTATTCTTCTTCACCTTCCGGCTCCAACATCAAACCTTGATTACCATATAGTATCAAAGTACTCGTCAAGACTAATCCAATGAGCCCAAACTCGATGGGGTTGCGTCGTTTAAATACGGAGTTCCTATGGCCACCTTCCGGCTCCATCATCAGACCCTGGCGACCATATCGTATCAAAGTACTCGTCAAGACTAATCCAATGAGCTCAAACTCGATAGGGTTGTATCGTTTAATTACGGAGTTCCTATAGCCACCTTCCGGCTCCATCATCAGACCCTGGTTACCATATAGTATCAAAGTACTCGTCAAGACTAATCCAATGAGCTCAAACTCGATAGGGTTGCATCGTTTAATTACGGAGTTCCTATGGCCACCTTCCGGCTCCATCATCAGACCCTGGCGACCATATCGTATCAAAGTACTCGTCAAGACTAATCCAATGAGCTCAAACTCGATAGGGTTGCATCGTTTAATTACGGAGTTCCTATAGCCACCTTCCGGCTCCATCATCAGACCCTGGTTACCATATAGTATCAAAGTACTCGTCAAGACTAATCCAATGAGCTCAAACTCGATAGGGTTGCATCGTTTAATTACTGAGTTCCTATGGTCACCTTCCGGCTCCATCATCAGACCCTGGTTACCATATAGTATCAAAGTACTCGTCAAGACTAATCCAATGAGCTCAAACTCGATAGGGTTGCATCGTTTAATTACGGAGTTCCTATGGCCACCTTCCGGCTCCATCATCAGACCCTGGTTACCATATAGTATCAAAGTACTCGTCAAGACTAATCCAATGAGCTCAAACTCGATAGGGTTGCATCGTTTAATTACTGAGTTCCTATGGTCACCTTCCGGCTCCATCATCAGACCCTGGTTACCATATAGTATCAAAGTACTCGTCAAGACTAATCCAATGAGCTCATACTCGATAGGGTTGCATCGTTTAATTACGAAGCTCCTATGGCCACCTTCCAGCTCCATCATCAGATCAGCTCTATGTCACAATAACATTGCATTGTCATCCGATTTATACATGCATTCTAAATTTCAGCTCAATCGGAAACCGGGAAGTGGATCAAATTTAAGTTGCAAGATTTGATTACAGAACGACAGACAACGGGACAGGTGAAACTAAATAAAAGCTTGTAAAAATCTCGTACTACTTGTCATTTTGACATCGTTCTAGAGTGGCCTATGGTTCCAATTGGTTGAGTGTACTTAAATTATGCAAATGTAGCCGGTTTTGTGTCTCGGTAGTTAACTCATTTTACTTAGATGCTGTACTATTTAACTCAGTGCTAGTAGTCCAATAAACGTCCTACGATACCATTCGCTTGGTCTACCTACTTACTTACCCTGTAGTTAAACTTAAACCTTATTCTATTGTATTGTCGAAAAGGGCTCTCCGAGTTAGGTAATGGTTTGGGCTCCAAAAATTTCGCAATATAAGTAAATAACGCTATTTCTTAATTAGGGATTAAGAGCAATAAATTGTAGGTTTCAATCGACCAGTTCTTATACGTTTTGTAAATACCTATAACAAAATCGATATAATGTGTTTGAACAACTGCCCTCAGCATTGTAGCTGTACCATAAGCTGCCGCCGCGTTATAAACGCGATCTTACTTTTTATCTGGCCTACTACCGCGAAAATCGAATTCAGGAAATTTCGAGGATTTTTCTCTGTCACTCAAACGAAGGCGTTATTAGAGTAAGAGAGACAAATCCTCGAAATTTTCGAATTCTGTTTTTCGCGTTAGGCCCGCTGGTTCGGTCCCACCAATACACTAGTACGAGCTGGATGAATCAGCTCATGGTAAGCTGTAAACGACTTTTTCTGTATACCTACATAGTGGACCCTGTAACAGGAATAAATAATGAAATGGTGGAGTATTGAGCAAGTCAGCAATCTACCACCACCTTTGAATAGCAAAGCCATAAATTCATTGGCGCTAAAGCTACAAGCAGCATGCACTATACGTGTACATTATTTCTGCATAAGCTGCACTGTATAAACGGAAATTGCGAACACGAAATCCCCGGTATAAGAGCTACGGGCCAACAGAGGAAATGGACACACGACTCGGAGATTAAAAAGAACGTTAAAACAGAAGTAAACGCGGGGTCATGCTTTTTTATTTGGTCGTCGTTTGGCTGACGAAGCAAAACTGAATAACACCAAAAACACGTACAAAAATACAAAAAATGCCGACGTTTCTGCCGATTTCAAGCTTGTTACTCCTGCGTGCTTGTGTAGGCGTGCGATATGCGAGTCAAAGTGATACCTACGGGCCCAACGACTGAACTTCTGGATCGCATACAATGTTTGTGGGCGCTTTTCAGCAGTACCTGTGCTATAAAATATTGGAGAGGTCTCCAAATGCCAAATGAGTCTATCTAAGGTTAACGGGAACTATCGTATTAAGATGTCTTTTACGCGGAGTATCAGCAACGGACGACCGCCTCAAAGAAATTGTATAGATCTACACCGCTAACTGGCGCGGGCGCATGCGACGGACGTTAATCCGCGCGACGGGCGGCGGGTGTCCGCTCCGTGCGCCTGCGACGGGCACACGCTTGCGGATTGCGGACTTGTTTCTTGAATAGGGATGATGACTGTAGTTAAAATAAATTATTTAACATTATGCACGACATAATACACGAATAAATTTTTACGAACATGTCGATTGCATGAATTTTTCTGCAGAACTTCTATTTAATAAATTGAAAAGAACTTGAAAGAGTAGGTCATTTGACACTACTCAAACGTGACGTCACTTTTGAGTATTTCATATAAAATTCCATAGTGGTGATCGTTTTGACAGTTAGGATAAAGATGCTGATTTGACTTGTCAGTCATCATGCCTATTCAGAGATAAGTTAGGCGAATGCCTGCCGCGTGCGCCCGCTCGCGGGTTCCGCTCCAGACACCCGCTGCGGGCCAGCGAGTCCGCGGTGTGTCGTGTAGAACATTGCTTTGGGCCAAACATGTTTTAGGTGAACGCAAATACCCCATAGGCTTTATCAAGTAGGTATGTTTTGTATCAATGAAATTATACCGTATGGTGACGGCAATAAGAATACATTTGTCACCACCCCAACTCCTCCTGCGGGTGTCGTAAGAGTCGACTAAGGGATTGAAGTGTCACTGACCATTATTTGATAAGAGATCAAGGCAGCAGCGTCATCATACTCATCATAGTGGACACATTACTGCGATCGCCAATCCGCTTGCCCAGCGTGGCAATTATGGGTATTTACTAGGGCTCGCGGTCGTGTCCGGGTTTCGTGTCAACGTTTCTCATACCCGTGTTCGTGTTACACGTACACGGGTTTCTGACCCGATTTACACGGGTAATTAAAGTCCGTGTAAATAATACCCGTCTGCACGGGTACACGGGTACACGGGTATTATTTACACGGACTTTAATTACCCGCGGGTTCGGGGACGTCCTTGACGAGAAGCCGTGTATGCATGGAAAGTCTGCTTTTTAAGGGTAAAGTTATGTACCGAAGGATGGGTCGTGAGACTTAAGACCTATAGTACAAATGGATAGATAAGCGGAAGGCTAATTGTGTCAAATAGACCTTATTGCGTAACAGATAGAGTCGAAATTTATAAAAACAAACAAAAGTTTTATCTGCTGACCTTTCGTGAACACGTTTGTTTTGTAGTGTCGAACGAAGCTGCAGGTTACATACAATAATAGACCTTATTTGCATTTGCTCAAATTATTTCAAACCCGTTCGGTTCGGTCTTAAGTACCCGGGTACCCGGGTAGCACGCGGTTTCGTGTAAACGGTATCCGTGTATTGGACACGGACACGGGTACCCGGCGGTTTCGTGTAATTCGGGTTCTTAGTACCGTCGGGCTTAAGAACACGGGTATCCGGTTTGGCGGGTTACACGTGTACCGTGAGCCCTAGTATTTACCTCCTAATGCTTTTATACGCATAGTTAATAGGAGAGGCTTACGTCCAGCAGTGGACTATCATAGGCTGATGATGGTGATGTTTTGTACGAAATAAGTAACCTGATCTAAGCCGCATTTTATGTTCAGACTGCATGAAACAAAAGTTTAACGCTTTATTGCATACGAAACGGTATATGGGCGCTTTGGAACTCTGTTGACTGCTATTAGGCTACTCATACATTACATTTTAAATATATTTTTGTCTATTAATATAAATAAACTTTTAATGGCACATGTATTTAACCACTACGCGCGACATGTTTTGGAGAGCCTAGGTCTCCTTTGTCAAATAATTAGTACCTACAGGTGTTTTTATTACCCGTCGTTTAATAACGTTAACGGCTAAACGTATAATGGTAACCAGTCATTAAGAAAGACGAGTGCCGAGCCGACCTCGCAGCTCCGCGGCCACTCGACGGCATGCGGCTCTTCAACGCCGCTCCATGACTAATGGCGCCTGTTAACTCTTACAGCTCTCAACGTATGGTCTACAATGTGAGAATGTATTTGTGACCAAATTATCAATAATAGTTGCTACCTCCGTAGGTATTAATAGTACATTACATCAGAGGCCGGGAAAATGCGGATTTCCGGCCAAGTTGGTATACATGGATAGGTAACGAGGCCGGAAATCCGTTTTCACGCCGAGGCATGTATGTCAAAATAAAAATAAAATACTTTGCAGGCCTGGGCCTGAAAAGTGTTAGGAAATTCCATTCCCATCCCAGTGAATTACTGCGGCCTAAAAGCGATACCTACTTCCGAGTCTATTCTAAGGAACGTAAAGACAATATTTCATTGCATGTTTGAGAAAAAGGACTCCCTAAATAGCCGCGTGGTGACGGCAGTTAGTATTCATTTGTTACCAACTGTGCCTGTGACAAACGTAGAATTTTTCAAATGGGAAATCAGAAGGCGTTCGAGTTTAACCAGACCGGCGGAATTTGAATTGTCTTCGTGGATACCAGAGAAACCTCAGAAAACATTTTGAGCATCCTAACGAAAAAGAAAATAATTAAATTCTTTTGATTTCATAAAAGTATGAATATTATTTCCAACATATTTACTTGCTTACAAACAGTGCATATCGTATCGCGAAAAAGAGAAACACGAGTACACGAATCCATGTTCAGTCATGTGCAGTGAATAGAAATTTCGTTTTATTTACTTAACAGGGAAAACAACAAGCAAACATTTGAAATTGTCATAAGCAAACCTAACCATTTCACAAAATGATTTTTAATCTAAAAACATACTCAATTGAATTACTTCATTCGTTTTAGGCCTTTATTCTGACTTAAATAAACAAATGCATTTCATACGAATGGGAAATATTTAAAGCATATCGTTCTCCTCTCACCGTTGTTAATAAATCAGAAACGAGAGGCATGAACCAATACAAGTCAATATAATTTCCATTTAATAAATATGCCAGAAGTTCTTGAATAAAGCTCCTGGTTTGGTCGAAGTTACACGTAATCAAATTAAAGCGGTCTTTGTACTTTCCTTCGTTTCTAAATCTCAATAAACCTTTCATAATAATGTTACGAAAATAACCTTTTATTTGCCCAAAGAATTAATTTTACTTTCAGGTTAACCCAGATCACATAAAATTTCAGGTAAATTAAGCAAAATTTATTAATTTCGGGCAAACCAAACTCATTCCAAATCCTACTCGTTGGCAAATTCTTAAGAGAAGTAATAAAGTAATCTGTTAGCACGTTCATCAATCACGTCTCACTGGCACAAGCTTATGAGTCTCGGGCTCTAGGATGGTTCATCCGACATACGAGTAGGGGGATGGTGAAGGAATAATTAATATACTCATTAAACAAATATTCAGACAGATTACCTAGCCTCACGCACCAAGCTAGACGAGTTATTAGAAAGGGCAAACCTTTGAATATTCCGTAATATATTATGGTGTTATTGGAGGAAAGTCAGTTTTACTGTGTTTTAGTTGAGTAGTTCAATCTGGTAATTTGATAGTCTAAATCCATATTACATCATTTTAAACACATCAGCGCTATCTATTTAATGTTATTATAATGCAATAAATTACCAGAAATGTGTATTACCATACGAGTAGATAAATTAGAAATATTACTTACTTTCACATGCTCGTAATTCGTAAACATAGGGTACTTCATGAGCAAATAACAGTCGATTTTTTCAGTTCTTTAAATTTACTAGAAAAAAGACCAAAATCATAAAATCAAGTGAAGTAAGTCTATCAAGTGAACAGAAATTAACGATTGTACAAATTTCTTGACAAACGGCTGAAAAACATGTAATAATGGTGCCGATGTTCTGTACAATTATAATTTGATTGTCCATCATTATCATTTATCATTAATGACTCGATCACGATTCACTAAAGGACATAGAGATAATACTAACTTACTTATATGTACAGATAACATAATTCACTGTATAATATTAATAATGGTGTTTTTTTTAACATGATTGTTGAAACGACAATACGATTTACAACGCTCATTATCTCCGTGATGCATGAATTTGATTATGGTAAGTATAGCGATATGAAATAATCACTTAAAAAAATATTAAATTCCTAATACTGAGTTTCACGTTTTTTGGTAAATGCTCAAGTGTTTTGATATGACGTACTTATCTCATTAAAATAAATTGTGTTAAAAGTACCTACATGATCTGCAGGCTTATGATGGTACCGCGTCTAATCATTTGTCGCCGTTGTCATCACGTTCTAACAAGTACACAAGTGGGAAAGTGACGGGTAGCGTGATAAATGAATAAAACGGGACCAGTATAAGCCACCAGCAACGAGAGGTCAAAACAAAAAAAAAAACATTTTTATGCATGAAAATAATGTTAGTTTATTTATAATAATTTTAATGAAACATATTCATTCAAGATATTTAACAAAGAAAGCCTACTTAGGAGTAAAACCTTCTTTATTAGTCACCGACTTCATTTTATAAGAAGAAAGAATCGTTGAAATATGAAACAGAAAATTCCTTCACAAAAAATACGTAATGAGTATTTTTGATGTCTGTTTAACTTATACTAATATAAGTGAGCCAAAATTTAATTAAAATTTCTCCCAACCATTATTAAAAGCTCGAGCTTGAGGAAAAATCTGCTCCGCAAACACAAATGAGATGAAACGTTTCGCTTATAAGTTATATAACGGATACGTTACTTGTGGTATATCCCGCTTGTTGTTTTACCTCCTGAATTTAATACGTAAGTAGAAGGACAGTCCTCTAAAGAAAATAAGGACCACTGAGTTTTTGGACTGAACCTCTTGAAACCCAATGATATTAGCTAAGTATTTGAATTCAGAATTTCTCTTCATTAATAAGAAAATCTAATTAAAATCCGGAATATGAACGAAACTTTGTACCAAAGGCATTGGGAGGAAAAAAACACTTATTTTATGTATTACATTTAAAAAAAATAGCTTCCGTTTATTATACAAGCTTCAGTTTATTAAAATATTATCGAACCGGGTTAGGTACTCACGTATTTAACTCGATGATTGATTGACATGTTTCGACCCATTGAGAGGGTCCTCGTCCAGAGCACCCTCGGAAAAAAGCCCGACGCATACTGCAGTTCGTCTTCAGTTTTTTGATGTAACAATTAACGAACCAACAAAAATTTGAACTCACTTATGTAGAAACACTTAATATACTTGAATAAAGTTAAGTAGCAGTGGCCCTTATGTTCTTTTGAGTAATATATATAAATATAATTGTAGGTATACTGAAAATATCAGTGTATAAAAAATAGTTCTAAGCATGTCCCGGTCCATCTCATACACCTGCATGAAGGAAATAGATATCAACGATGCACATGTTTAATTAATATTTAAGTAGATTATACGCATATTTAGCACTTGATTATAATTATTCAAATTATTTGAGTTATTATAAGGGTTTGGTTGGTATTCACTTCACAAAATGTAACTGTTATAACATTTTTTTTTATTATATTACATGTTTAACGTGTCTGTCAGTGCATCTGGCTGTGGTATCGTAGCTCCAAAGCGGATGAACTGATTTTCGTTTAATTTAAACAAACAGTATGTACAAAGTCGATCAGCCTGGATGGAAAGGCGATTTTTTTGCAGATTTCGACATCAATCCCATAGTGAAACATATTCATCATCATTATCATGAACATATACATACAGTAAGGTATGTATGCTGGTAAGGTATAGTAAGGAATTAAAAAAAAACACCTTTAATAGGAACTTTTTCGCGATTAGGTACTTTTTCAGATCGAACTAAATCTGTGATATTTTGTTGTTGCTAGGCTTGCACGTGTACTGTACGATGTTGCTCCGTTGCGTCAATCTTAAATAAAGTGTAAACTTCATAAATACCAAATAATCGAATATAAAGCAATATACAGTGTGTTACCATTATACTGGCTTTTATTGTAACCGAGGAATGCGATACAGATTTTTAGCCAAACCGTAAGCATTATTTGATTCAAAAATCCGATTTTAAAAGTTATGAACTTTCTAAGAAAAGTTAATAGTGAAGCAATGTACTTCAAAATTAATTGTTAATTTGCACTTGACAATGAGAGATCGCAGCTACTCGCAACATTCTCTACGCTACTCTCATTCTCGCAACTCTACTCGCAGCGTTACATTGCTCGTTCGGAGAAAATAAACTGAATTGTACGGTCAATTGAAACATTTGTCAAGTGTTAGGGGAGCGTGGGGGAATGGGAGCCTACTAAGGATGATCGACAATAAAACTCATAATTTGCGTAGTAAAAAAAATCTGTAATTATAGCCGTAAGGGTTCATTACCTGGCAACCAACAAAAACAAAAAAAATACCGAAAATAATGTCATCGATAAAGATGACAAGCAAAAAAACAAAAAATGGCATTCGCTCCCATTACCCCCCATTGCGGGTAATGAGAGCTACTAAACGCTCCATATGTCAAATGGGAGCCATAGTGTTTAACATATCTTAATTAAGTGTTTTCTTTGCATATTTTAATCAGTCTAGCAAGTTTATTGACTTCGTTGAACCTTTTTGACACGCCAAATTCCACAGCTAAGTCGTAACAAACTTTTCCTAATTAGTGCGTAAAAGTAAACTTTGCGCACGCTTCGCGTGCGTTAATTTCTCTTTTTAAGGCACTTGTTATGAAAAAAGTCGTTCGATACACGTGTAAAAACTTCTTTTTACCCCGGGTGATTGTCGCCCTCGTTTCACTCGGGCTCCAACTTTCACCCTCGTTGAAAAAAAAAATTTGCACTTGTAACGAAATGTACTATTACGAAATTGAGAGTTCGTTAACACATAATACATATTCGACATTTGGCGAAGATGTTCAGAAAGTTGATTTTCTTGTTCCTGAGTGAAAACCGCGAATCTTCCCAACTCCGGAGGACACTTATAGTTTACATTATTCGCTTTAGCTAGAATAAACCGCTTTTTTAGCGTACTGTAGGGTATCCCTGTGGTTTTTGCTATTTTCAATACTGATCGCCACCCGTCCGAAGGGTTTCAATTGCATTTTCTACCGTCAACAAGTCTTTTGATGTAGTGTGGTCCCTTTTTCGTGGCATCTGGAAGCGAAAATAACGACAAATATTTCAGTATAAAACTAGCTAAGCGACTTGGGGTAATGAGAGCCATGAATAGCTCCAACTACCCGCATGCCTACCGTTACATAAAAATATTCTTATAAAAAATAATTGAATAACAGTAGTGATTTGCGATGCAGCTACGTAAATTAGATATACTAACGTAACAAATAAAGGGTAACTACAATCAAGATATAGATTATTTAACACTTACCGTTGATGATGAATTTCACAATATTTTATAACGGCGGAGCCAAAAACACACATTCGTCTCGTGCAACTGATCGCGGGCCACTGAAGGGTCGTGCGGGGGTGACAAACGCTACCGAGCACTCCCGAAGATGTCCGAAGGTCGCTTGCACAAATACGAGTGCTGGGTAAGTCTACTTTAACACCGCTCCCGTTACCCGCCCGCTCTGATTACCCCACGCTCCCCTAATACTAGCATTTTCACTTCTAGGGACACCCAATTAGCTTAACTCTCACAAAAAAGTTAACTTCGATGTCAGCTTTGTAACGACAATTAAGCATTAATAGTTAACAACAATATTTTATCCTTATCATTTAATCCAGGAAGAATACGCGTTTTGCAATATAAAACCATAAATAAAGTGGATTCACGTAAATATTTCATGCTTAATTGTCGTTACAAAACTGACATCGAAGTTAACTTTTTTGTGAGAGTTAAGCTAATTGGGTGTCCCGAAGTAGAAGTGAAAATGCCCAGAAATGCGTATTAAGCTATTTTTGTATAAGCCTGGGTCACGGTAACATACAGTATATCAGTTGGTCTGAGGTTTTTGCCTATAATCTTCCTTGAATGCACCAGTTACCAGGCGACTGTCACTTTCCGTCGCTCGTCGAAAACATTGGTAGGTACGTTTAAAATCGTTTTCTTAACAGGTACAGATACTGTTACATGCTTCCAGATTCACTCTAATGTGTAAAAGGCAAAATAGCTTACCTGTTTTATTAGTGTTGTTGTTGTTAGTGGTGCTTGTGGACTGGCTGAAAAGCGCGGCGCCCGTCAGCCTCGCACGACGCAGGATCCACCACATCTTGACTTATCTAAGCTCGAACTACCCACAAATCACAAATAAGCGTAGTTCGAAGCGGCTACAACTTTTTTGCTAGCTTTCAATGTTATTTTAGGACAAAGTTACATTTGCTACAAAGTTAAATATTTAATTGCACCGCACTTAAAGTACACAAAAAGCTGTATAAACTAGTTGTTTTTAGAAGTTTTTGTTCGTTTGTTTTCACTTGAATCAAAACTCTGTACCGTACAAGTTGTAAAGTCGTAAAAGTAGTGATAAATAGCGGTCGAGGTTTTCGTTCGTGCGTGGCGCAGGGCAGGGCGGTACGGGCGGCTGGCGGCGGGCGGGCTGGCTACTGGTCGGCGCCAGGCGGGACCTGCGCACTGCGACTAAACAATTCGACACAGGTGCGAATTTAACAGGTTGGGGTACACTCTAGAGATATTCAGACTGTACGTAGATGTAACAAAGTTAATTATGCATTTCCGAACTTTTCATTCGAAAAGTGCTGTCGGAAATCTATGTACTTTAAGGTATGATAACCTGATAAACCAATACAAAATTTTATTTATTTTTGCCGTAGACATGGGATTCACCGCTATGTAGTGAAATTGTAGGGTTATGATGGCACCGTGTTTAATCGTTTGTCGTTGTTGTCGTCAGGTTCTAACAAGTATGTAAGTGTGAAAGTGACAAGTAGCACGGTAAACGCGTCACCATGGTAAGCCACCTGCCTGGGTTATACGCGGAAGGGCAAACACACAAGACTGAACAGTTACCTATTCTTTTGTGTTTTACATCAATTTATTAAAGTTAAGTCTCCGTATATCTGGCCTAGCCCTATACAGTGTGTTACCATGACCCAGGCTTTTACGAAAATGGGTAATAATACGCATTACTGGCAATCGTTTTCAAGTATTAAGAGTTGACAAATATTTAAATTAACTGTACAATTATTTTTATTTCGTTCGAACGATCAATGCAACGCGTGTACTGCTTAGTTGTCAAACGTTGCGAGTGGCTGCGATCTGTCATTGTCAAGTACCAATTAACGATTTATTTTGAAGTACATTGCTTCTCAATTAACTTTTCTTAGAAAGTTAATTACTTTTAAAATTAGGATTTTTAAACAAATAATGCACATGGTTTGGCAAAGAATCTGCATCTCAATCCTCGGTTCAAATAAAAGCCTGCATCATGTTAACACACTGTAGATAGATATGTGAACACTTAAATCTACGTAATTAATATAAGAACACCCGAAAAAATTGGTAACTGTTGTTGCAGTCTTGTGGATTTCCCCTTAACGGGTCGTTGAAGACAATGATTATCAAATGAAAATTTTAATGTAATATCTTTCTTATTCACTCCCTATTAAATGTAAAGACGCAAATTTTTTCGACTACCACTGTTTGTTATTAGTTCAATCCGTGTAAAATCATGTACTATGTCACAAATCGATGGAAAGCAAAATAAAGAGCAAACTAGACTCATTTACACGCACATTAGATTTTAATTTAGTTACTTGGATTGATGTTACTAGAATGCAAGATACCTACATTACCTACCTATTGCTTTATTCTAATAGATAATAAATATTGACTAAGTTTAATATTCAAACGGTTTGTTTTGTAAATACCGTTAAGTAGGTACTTAAATATTTAATGAACTTCATTATTATGGTCTTGGTTTAAGTACTAAGTTATTTCAACGTCAGCGGCAACAATGAAGGCTCTTCCCTCCATCTCCTGTTTAACTTAGATAAAATGTATTTTCTTTGTCGTGAATATTTAACTTGTACCACTTCAGAATGACAACAAAGGACACTCAAAAATCACGAGGAAACGGAAACGGTATACATTTTTATGATCCCGGAACATCCATCAGGTATTAGAGTATAGACTTCCCGTTAGATACATCCGAGCGGGAAAGCGTCCTCATTAATATCTAAACAACGTGCATACGGTAGGGTTTTGCATAAGTGAAAGACCAATTAGGTACTTACCTACAATTTTTTAAAGGTACCTATTTTTCATTTTTTTTTAATAGTAATAGGCACACGCTTTATAGTTCTAGAGTATTAACATTTTTTATATTACAGTTGCACAGTTTTTAAATACTTGTCTCTGAAATAGCAAAACAACTTGTCTCTAAAATAAAAATGAACATAAAAAAATTTGGCGAATTTTAATACGCTTAGGTACTGGCACCAATAAACGGTTATTAATTCTAATACAACAATCTGTGACCACAAACGCTATCGCTATTACAAAATTTGAAAATCTTTTGTGTTAATTTATAGCACTGAAATGTTACTGGGGATTAGGAAACGATACAGTAGCTTAAGTTTTTTCTTTGACAGCACGTCATCGCGGCTTTGTCTCGGCGTATCTCTTTTTGATTATGTTGATTAAAACGAGAGGGTTGCCACCTAGCACATCATGTAAATTTTAAGTTGCTGTTAGATACAAAATGTACTAGGTGTAGGTATTTATGAGCAATTAGATGGCACTAAGATATTCGTGATAACGACTAATATTTATAATTCTCATATTTTCCGCTAATAAATACCATCCCTAGAGAATAGAGTTACGTATCGGTGAAACTTTTGACCTTTAGTGTTATAATCTGACACGCCTTGATATTAATGACTGTTCGATATAATTTCCTACTAACAAAGTTATTTTCAACACGAACTTTTATCATTACTCGTATACACATTAAACTTCTAACCGGAATTAAAAATCACCCACACGTCTTTCTAACTTCCATCCGATGTAATTAGTAATTTGGTAAAATGCATGGTATAAATCGTACATATAATGCTCATTATAAAAATGAAAATTAGAAAGTTACCGATTATGAAACGACCCGAGCACTCTAACAAGAGAGATCAAAATTTGTGGAACCCGGCAGGGTGGTAACCAGGGGTCCATTTTACAAAAGCTTGTAACTTGTAATACATATGGAAGTCTCTTTTTGACACTAGGTACTAATTAGATAAGGACTTCCGCTTGTATTACAAGTTACAAGCTTTCCAGAAATGGGCCTTAGTTGTTGGTAGAATATTTCCATCAACACATTATTTAATCGATTCTAAATCCGTAGCAATATTAACTACACTTTGCGTTAATAGTAATAGGTACATAATATAATTATGTGAAACTAATTGGAATGTTCATTATTTTCAGAAAGTTATATTTCGAAAACCATTTCGAGTTCTTCGGTCGCTTAGTTGATTTATAATTTCGTTAAATATAATATTTTTGTAAAAATATAAATAACCTTTGTTCTGCGACCATATAATAACATGGTCGTCTTATGCCAGCTCAAAAATGCCCCCAAACACAATTGTTTAATTGTGCCAAGATGGGCAGGACATAGCGCTTTTCTTAAAACCTTAATTTGTCAGTCAGTTGTGTTTGTCAAAACAAACAAATGAAGGGTCCACGGAAAAAACATGTCTAGATCATATGAAAATCAGGACAAATTTGTACCTTGTTCCGTTAAAATTAAGGTCGTTTTTTCTTCTGAAGTTGAATTGACTAGACATGTTTTTTTCCGTGGACCCTTCAAATATTATCATGCGGTTTCAATCTGTTTTGATTAGAAAAACTCTGGAATGCCTGTGAAGTGTGAAATGAAAAGCTACGGGAAATGTTTCCATAAGTATTACAAATATCGAATACATCAATACATCGAATACATCAATACACAATAGTATGTAACTGATAAGAGTGATAAAGTTGTTACAATTCGTGAGGTTAATGTGAGCTAGCTATACAGTACCTATGTTTTAATATCTACGTAGGTACTTGTGTAATTTCATTGCGAAGACTTTGGCGTAAGTATAAATTCAAATAGATTAACTGAGCCCTAGAAAAAAATACTCAGCTTCTACATAATAAAATATTCAAATTAATATCTTAAGATACCCTATTCTTTCAGAATGAATTATTAAAGTGCGGGGTAAAAATAAATGAACAATCACAACTATCTAAATACGAGTGCCACGTTTATTATTTAAAGTTTATCGTGACATGACTGTGCCCTTTTGCACTTACTTCTTTGAAGGTGAGGTGAGTGAAGTAGACTAAGATACACGATAAAAGGCCGAAGCCTAGCGTATATCGAAAACTGTGTATTAGTTAAATTTTCGTATACCTAGTTGTACTCACGCTGGTGGATGGATTGATACATAGCTTTAGGAGATGTTCCAATCCAAAAATAGACTGGGCACCACGGGTACCTATCTCATTTGTGCTTAAAGACCTTATCTCAATACCGGATAGCGCTCAGCCCTTAAGCCTTATAAAGTTTTCCGCTTCGTTTTAAATAAGGACTTTTCTTTTCTTTGCCCGGATTACAATCTCGCTTAAGTCCGAGATATAAGATTCAAAGTGAAGTATTCTTCCTCCCCTTGAAATTAAATACAGCAAAGCGTGAGCCGCATCTTAATAAGGATTGGAACGATAGGTAGAATGAAACAGAACGGTATCCACTTCACCGTACCTTTAAATTTAGCATCGTAAGTTGTAATTAATTTCGGACTTGTTTATGTTGTTTAGGTATTACCTGGTATACTAATTAAGTATACCAGGTACCTCACAAAAACTTAATGAGGGGTCATTCATAAATGTCTCTTAACTTAACAAGCCGATAAGTAACGTTTACATTTTCAAAATTTCTTATAGAAATATTGATTTATTAGACGGAAAAGGAGAAACGATACTTATTGGAGTTATTGGCTTGCTAAGTTAGGAGACTTATGAATAAGGGGGTACCTAAGTGCTACCGATTTTAGCGTATACGTCAATATGTATTGCTGTTTTTCGAATATAATCGCATATCGCAAACCACATCCGGGCAAAGAGTGTATTTAGTGTTTTGAACCGATAATACAATTAATACCAATATTTTTTTAAGAATTTTCGACTAAATGTATTACGGGGATCAATTTGAAACATGGAAGAATGTACTTATCAGCTAGGTACTCGTATTGACAGTTGTGGCAAACAAAGTTGTAACCAGGTGTGATAACTACATAACATAGTTAATACTCGTATGTATTGCTTGCTTAATTATTATTATATTATGGAGCAAAACAGTCAGTAATTTTCATTCTACCCTGATTCATAATTGCCTTTCTTTACTAATCACTCTAACCGTTTCAGGTTATAACAAAAATACATGCTGTATTTATCACAAGACAGAAAAAATATTTATTCTGTGGTATTTATATAAAGGAAATAGGTGAATGCGTATATACGTAAATATGTAATAGGTGAATGCATAGTAAAATGTGGAAGCAACCATGATTTAATCAGTAATTTTAGAGAAATTTAATCATATGCTTCCATAATTATTTTCACTATCCCCGATTGTGACCTTTACGAGTACTTCTACGAATATAAGTTTTGGGGGTAGATAACTTTTGAACACCGAAAGGAACTTATTTAAAATGCTTAAAGTCCCCAACGAAACAGATACAGAAACATTATAATTGATTCAAAATGTAACCACCTAAAACACCTGCGGTTCCCTGAAATGTTTATCGCCAAATGCAAAAGTTTGAGCGTGAATTTCAATGACGAAATCAATTCAAACCCCGGAGACTCCCGCTCGCCTCGGGCGATTATACGGATGTGAACGGATATCAGACATTTCCCCGCATTTGATTGCGTTTCATTAACTCGCGCATGATATTATGCTAAGCTATCTTGGAATACCTTTATTGGAAAGTCGAATGTCTTGCAATTTCATGGTAGAAAATTCCGTTTTCATTTTATCTTTTTACATATACTTACCTATTCGGATAACGTTGTGTTTTACTTGTATATTCAATTGAATGCATAATATTGATGTGGACTGATGAAGACCATAATGGAACACTTGAGTGACAGCTACTTCATGTTCGACTAGGTATTCGTTTTCCTTATTTATTACATCTACCCTGAGATATGGTATTTTTTGCAATATAGTGTAGTAGGCACCTAATAGGTATTGATTAATTTTATTGTTTCTAGTTCAATTCTAGTTTAAGTGGTCAGTATGCTTAGCACATCATTGGTATGTCAATATGTCGCCGCGAGATAGATTTTCCATCTTTTACTAACTATATGAATAAAAGAGGGATGGATAGTCTATCTCGCTGCGACATATTGTCGCACTAATCCTGCACGCTTAGCACATGATTGGCGCGACAGTATCTCGCCGCGAAATAGTCGATCCGTCCCTCTTTTATTAATATAGCTAGTGAAGGACGGGAGATCTATCTCGCGGCGACATACTGTCGCACCAATCATGTGCTAAGCCTACTGAATTGAGTACCTATACAAATAAGTAAAAAAAAGAACACAAACTGGATGAAGCATAATGTAAATTACAACTGCCGTGAAACACATTAAAATCCATCAAGGTCCATCAATACTTAATATAAATTACGTTTTGTATACCTACTTAATTTTTTTTATTCTCAGATAATATTTATTATTTTAGTTGCGTAAAGAAATGTTTCACTACTACTTGTATTACCACCACTGAATATACATTCTTGCACAGCCTGCGGCAGGATTTGTTGAAATCTATTATTCGCATTCAATATCTCAACAATAGATTTACCCGAAGGGATGGTATGTTTGCGCAAGCTTACGAATACCCGTAGGTACATTATGTTGTGATTTTATCCACTCGAAGGAGATACGTTTTATTATATATTTATTATCGATCTATAAGTGCGAATCAAACCACTGAGCGATAACTAACAGTAATCTACTACTGTTAGTTATCGCTCAGTGGTTTGATTCGCACTTACATATCTATGTAGCTACATGTAAGCAGAGACATGATTTCAGTATCAGTACATATTATTATATTGCTAAAGTTCGAACCCTCTGGATTAGCTAGCTGAAGTGGCAATGGACAGGCTAGATTACACGCAGAGTAAATGGTGGGGTCAAAAAGTGCTCAAGTGGAAACCACGGTTTGGCAAACGCAGTGTAGGACGTCCACCCACTAGATGGACAGAAGATCTTATGAAGATTGCCGGGAGACTCCAGAGTCGATCCATCCAGATGCGGGTCGCTTTCAACCGGTGTGTGTGGATGTCCAAAGGGGAGGCCTATGTTCAGCAGTGGACGGCTGAAATTATGATAATGAACGTTCGAACAGTTTTTTTCGATAATAATCGTATCGTAAGTATGTCGTTAACTGATGAGTGAAGACCTGGTGAAGGTCAGGAGGAGTGGCGCAACACCGACCTTTGTGGGAATATGTTCAGCTGTGGACGTCTTTCGGCTGATGATGATGATGAATTGATGATGTATGTCTTAGTTACAAATGGCTTCATATCTAACGTTGTTATTATTATAAATTTCGTAAGTTAAGCTTTGAGACCTATAGCCGTACCATGAGCAGCCGCGCTACGTTATTAACGCTCGCGTATTGGCGCGAGCGAGCCGTAAAGAAAGTAAACGGCTACTGTCGCTGAAATTGATTACAGAAATAATATGCTACTAAATCAGTCTGTTTTAGAAACTTACTATTAAATACGAGTATATTACAAAAATATGGCGACACAAACATTCAAACAGCCACTAAACGTACTCACATCAACCCTCGTCGTTTCCATCGTTGGTAAACGTAAGCCATCCATCTTAGCTCAGCTGTTTTAATATAAGTCGATTGATATGAATAACAAAAGATAAAGATTAAACATGTCTTAGGTACAATATAAAAGAAACGTCGTAACTTAAGAAATAGGTAGATACCTAAAACACGTATTAATATTCGGGAAATACCATTTACATAGGTAGGTGCAGAAAAACTATATACCTAATACAGGGTGAAATTCAATATGTTTCCTAACTCAACTCCGGGAACCACTTATTTAAATAATAGCCAAATAGGCATACTTAGGTACTTACTCAAATCCCACCGTTAGGCAAAGGCCACCCCTATTCCTCGCCAATCATCATCGTCATCACGGTTGAGTGCATGCTTCAGCATTCAGCATCCAGCTCCAGCGACCAGACTCAAAGCGAATCCAGTGACCTGATCCCACAAAATTTAACAAGCATGCAATTCTACAAATGTTCCGCCTATGCACAATTATGAATAAAAAATTACATAAGTACCTACCTGAGTTTTGTGACCCTTATAACATTCAATTGTTACCTTATATATTGAGTATAAAAAACATAGGTAATTATCGATCAGGAGGTCGCCAATTAAATTTTACCTTAAAATACGTATTAAGGAAACAAATCCACGTTGTCCAAACACCAACAGCCTTCCTTTCTTCCGGGAAATTGGAGGCTCTTGCGACAATGTTTATTGTACCACTGAAACGGTGTGTAAATAATTTAACTACGAGTAAATCTCCACTTAAACGACCTTAAGTGGTGTACCCCTAGGATTAGATGGCGTTAATAACCAATTAATGACTTACCCGTTTTAGTAAAACTGGTAATAAATTACTCTCATATCTTCATCAATCATACTCGTATATTACAGAATTCGTATATTGCGCTGCTGCTGTCGATCTACACTTACTTATATAATATACAGATTTTAAATGATTAATAGTAAAAAAATATTAAGTATAAAAAAATCTAGATATCTATAAGTAACTGTTCTGGGCGCCAGAAGAAAAATACAAAAATAAACTATAAACTATAAAATAAACTGGGTAAATCCATGGTAACATGCGTTACATTTAGAACGCTAAGTTGTCAAACAAAATGTTATTTGTGGCTTGATTAATACTTAAATATCCTTTTTTGCTGGCGGAATAGGTAGTACAGTTTAATTTCATTAAACTAAGGTGGAAATTACTTGGAACATAACCAGTACCTGGCCTCAGTACACCAAAATGATGCGGTAACTTTTGTTACACGAAATGGACATGGATTTTTGAGGCATCATTTAAATACGATAGGTTTAGTTCGTTATTGATATAAGAATTCTCTTCTAGCTGAAATCGTCTAAGTAAAGAGTTAAGATATATGACTTACTGTATCAAAAGAGAATCCTAATATTTTTCCATTACGGAAATAAAAATTCAAAACATTGGTAAGTTGCGTTACAAGAAAATGGTAACTTTTGTTACCTCCGAAAGAAACGTACTTTTTTATAGTTAGTGATCGAAATAAGAAGTTTAAGTAACTGAAGTAAAAATATACAGGATTCGTTGATTTTTTGGGATATAAATGAAGGTTTTATTTTTTCTGGCAAAAAACATATTGAGTTTTTATTTTATTTTTAGATTTTTTGAATATTATGTTTTTTAAGGATTCAAAAAAATACATAACCTACTTTTTGTAGTTTAAAAAATCCCCTTAACATATTGTGACAGTTGATTAGTTCGGTTTTTGCATGTATCTCAAAAGGGAAATTTTAAAAAAATTTAAAAAAATGGCAGAGATGATGGTAAGAGACCCGATGGTGTGTCTTTGGTTCCTAGGAGCTTGGGACGGATGTTGGTATGGGATGCTACTTGTGTAGACACCCTGGCACCGTCCCATCTTCAACGAACCACGTTTAAGGCAGCCGCTGCGGCTGAAAATGCCGAATTTTTAAAACGTAATAAATATAAGGGCCTCGGCAAAGAGTACGATTTTGTACCGTTTGGCGTAGAAACTTTAGGTTCTTGGGGCACCAGCGCACGCAAATTGTATGCTGAGATCGCGAAACGTCTGGTTGATGACTAAAGACCGAAGAGCTGGCGACTTCCTCGCACAACGCATCAGTATTGCGATACAGCGAGGAAATGCCGCCAACATCCTCGGTACAATGCCACAAGGGCCAATCTTAGATATAGGTTAGGTTAAGTAGATTAGTTAGATTTAATCTATGTGCATAAATTGTAGTTTTGAAAATAAATATATAATAAAAAAAAATGGCATATGTTGTTATAGTTAGTTTATTTGAAAAAAAAAATATCGGATTATGTAACGTATTTAGCCGTAGAATATAACCCCATATATAAACAGATATTAAAATTAAAATTCTGACATCAAAAATTTCACTTTTTTCGCTCTCTGCCGTGGATTTACCCAACTAATGTAAGTAATTAGCTGACTTTCGGTAGCATTTTTTGTTCATTTTATTTTTGAAATATATCGTGAAACACGTTCGTAGATTTATATTTGGGTTTCCTAATATTAACAAATATCAACAACTTTAACTAAAACTATTTGTGAACTGAGGCTGGGAGTGTGCCTTTAAGTTGATGATGAAATCAAGTTTGTGTTTTGAAAGTGCGCGATTATGAGATGATGTAAGTTTTTAGGTATGTTTATATTTTTTTCGTTTTTTACTGGCGCACGGAATGGTATTGTACGTCAAATGGGCTACCTACCCACAACGTAGGGCAGGCTGAAGAAGTAGACATCAATTGATTTAATTAAAAAGAAGGAATGCAATATCCCGCAGCCGATAGTACAGGTAGAGGGTTGTCATTACACTTCGAGGACCCGATTCCGCTGTCGTAGGAAGGTACTCGTAAAATAAATGGTAATGATTACGAAGGCATGGTCAAATACCCCGACGTTATGTCTCTCTGAAGCTTAATTTTTGCCTTTTTGTTTATGTAATAATTCATAATTGGTGTACTAATACTGTAATTCCTATACTATATCTCTAAGCTAATTATTTAATAGTTTATTTGCCATTATGAAAAAATAAAACTTTTGTAAATTACACACAATCGAAATATAAGTACCATAATGTACGAGTAAAGTCGAAAATAGCCCGATAGGTATTTCTCGTTCTCTTAGAAACGAGACGTTTTTCACAAGATCATTCAAGGACAGAAAAATCGGGTCAGGAGTAAAATGCTGTCCTACTGATTTCAAATTTATGTGCAATGTCGGCGGAATTAATTTTAATATTTAATTGAATCGGTTTTTTCTAACTTTTTTTATCAAAATTTGAATTTGTTGTCAGATACGTAGGTTGCCCTGAAAGTTTCGGGAATCGGAAAAAATACGCATTTTAATGAAATAAAAGTACTTTTATTGTTTTTCAAAGTATTCTCCTTTGTGTTTAATACACTTTTTCATTCTCTGAAACCAGTTTTTAAGTCACACAGTTATTGAAGTCTGAAGTGGGGGTTGACAAAATGGCCATTTTATAAGCGTCGACTGCTTCTTCCGCGGTCTGAAAACGCTGACCACGCAACCGATTCTTTATTTTCGGGAAAGTAAAAAAATCGTTGGGACTTAGGTCGGGGCTGTACGGAGGATGGTCCAGTAATTCGACGTTTTCGCCCTTCAGATAGTCGTCTGTTTTCTGAGCGGTGTGAGGGCTGGCATTATCATGGTGTAGTATAATACGGCGGTTAGGGTTAGTTTTTCGCAGTTCAGCAAAAACAATCGGTAAACAAACGCCTATATACCAACCGGCATTGACAGTTCTTCGATCTTCAAGAGCGATAGTCGCCACGTGACCCGATTTGGAGACAAACGTGGCTACCATTTTTTTGATCGTGCTGCGAGAACGAACAACTTTTGTCGGCTTCGGTTCGTCTTCGTAAACCCAAACTCGAGATTGGTTTTTCGATTCAGGCTCATATGCGTAAATCCATGATTCGTCACCTGACACAATACTAAAAACGGCATTTGAGCTTCCTCCATTAAATCTTTTTAAAGTTTTGCGGCACCAATTGACACGTACCGTTTTCTGGTCGTCAGATAACAAGTGAGGAATCCACCGGGAAAATAACTTCCGCACGCCCAACTCTTGTTGTAAAATAACTTGTACCTGACTCATTCCAATGCCTAGTCTCTAGTCATTGGAATGAGTCAGGTACAGTCTAGTAACATGCCTATCTTCCTTTATCAGTTGGCGAACAACATCGATGTTTTGATCGGTAACGGCCGTTTTCGGTCGACCCTCACGTACGTCATCCGCAAGAGACACACTGCCACGTTGAAATTCCGAATACCACCTGTATATGGTCGTCTTTGAAGGTGCTTCACTACTAAAAGCAATAGTTAATCGGTCTCCACATTGTTGTTGTGTTAATCCACTTTTAAAGTCATAATAAATCATTGCTCTAAAACTTTCGCGGGACAGCTTCATTTTCACCAGTTCACTTCATTTTGACTTTAAAAAATAATTGAAAATCGGACATTGTTTTTTTTTTCTAAGTGGCCAGTGTTTTCGAATAATGAGACTATGCTTGTAAGAAAGAGGTATAACACATGTCAAATATACGTTCCTAAGTATTAAATTCCCGAAATTTTCAGGGCATCCTACGTATAAAAAGTAAAAATCCGTAGATTTAAAAAAGCATGTCGTTATGCTAATGACACTTACAAACATTACAAAGAAAGCCCCTTAGGGTTCTATAAACGTTCTAAAACTTCTAAATGCGTCTGTAAAAACTAAACTAACGAAAATATTCCATTATTTTTGTATAAGATCGGGATAAATTCAAAATAAGTAATTTGCTACGAACAAATAAAACATGGAAGCCGCACGCCATACTAAATGGTCTTTCAAAAACGGTCCTGAATTTTAGTTGACAAGTGTCATCCCCTCTTCAATGCATCACGGTTATGAATTGAAATATCAACCTATAAAAATTTAAACCGCCATTTAAAAATAGCTGTGATTGGTCCATCAAAGTTTTGATTGCTATATTCTATAAACATTTGTCAAAGATGTTGCGCCGAAATATGCGCGGTGTTAAGAAATACTAAATAAAATCCTTTTTCAACAACTCTTCTTTTCCGATATCGTTTTGACTTATGAACTGGTTTTTTGTAGTATTAACACATCTAAGTCCTTGTAACCAAAATACTTGTAGCGTTCGCATAATTAATTCTACGCAGATATTTAGATTTCATATTCCAATAGGCAGTTTAATTTATTATATAAACTAATTAACTTGTAAATTTCAGTTAAAATAATGTATTTTAATGGATGTTGAGGCCGTGATAGCATGATTAAAAGCGGCAATGAGCCGGCCCATTACCGCCGGGGCCGGGGCCGGGAGAGCGTTAATCCAGTTGCGTACTGCTATCGGAAGGGATAATAAATTATAACAAATAACTACTACATAGTACAATTTACCTCTAGTTACGTCATACCTGTATTTCCAAAATTCCCAGGATTTGTAATTCAAGCAGAGATACCTTATTTAAATTCAAGGTCTCCTACTTTCTCGCCAATATTAGTTGTATTTTTTCTCGGGAAACCAAATTTAACAGATAATCTAATCAAGTCCAGACTGTACTAGATACAGACTTAAATTTACTGCCTTGCTTACATATTTATTTGAGACAAAAAATATTAATTATAACACATTTTAAAAAGCTCTCATGGAAACTTTTTTTTTTTTTTTTTTAAATATCTTGGGACATCTTACACAAATCAACCTAGTCCCACGGTAAGCTCAATTAAGGCTTGTGTTGTGGGTACCAGGCGACGATATATATAATAGATAGATACGTATAGATACTTAGATACATACACAGCCATGACCAAGGAACAAACATTTGTGATAAATAAATACACAAAGAATGCCCTCGCCAGGATTCGAACCCGGAACCTCCAGCTTCGTAGGCAGAGTCACTACCAACTAGGCTACAGAGGCTGACAAAATTGAATTCTCAATGAGAACTTACTATTAAATTATCATGACAAATCTCGGAAACTTTCGAGTATGTTCCTGCAATTTAAAGAATGCTCTGCAACTTGTACATTGCTACTTACGACACATACGACAACAATTCAGGCCTTCGCCGTGACACCATAAACCTGGCAATGGAGTTTTCTCATTACCTTGTCCAAAGTTGCAAAAATATGATGCCCAAGGGACGTATTTGGGAAGAGTAATGACGTTCGAGAGTGAATTGGCATGGCAGCGAGGAAAATGGATGGAGCGCTCTAGACGTGTTGAATCACATCATTACAAGCATACTTGTGTAATATGAGTTTAAAACAGACTTGGGAAATTTTCTTTAGCTAAGATATATTATATTCACTAACTAACGTAACCGTATACGTACACGCTCTTTTAACAATGAATGCTCTTCGTGTGTAATTGTAAACCAACACCATTCCAAGTAAAAAAGATTATAGTTAAAGAATAAATAAATAATTAAAAATCAAAGTACCTATCGCTTACTCTTTCTGATGTTCGCTAAACTAATTTATTTAAAGAATATCTAATACCCATTACGTCTTTCTTCGTTAGTAAGAAAATAATTTAATTTTTACGCCCTCATTCATTTTGTACGGCAACGAGTCTCAATTCTGAAAGTGTCCTAACCCAGATTAACCTTTTACTGCCTCGTATGAAACTCGTCTCCCCAGCCGTCGCAGTCAATTGAACGTTCTACGGGCCTGAGCCTCTCAGTAAAGTTCTTAGCTTTGCGAGGCATTCGCGTGCATGACTTTTGCGAGTGGAATGAGCGGAGTTGAACGGACGTAATGACACAAATTGAAATCGGTGGTAAATAATTTAAAAAATGAAATGCCTAATTGGTTTTTATTTAGATTAGATAAAAACCTCCTTTATTGACATGGTTTACCTGTCTTTTACTAAATCTTTATACCTATCGTTTTCTATGAACTGTTTACTTATCCTAATTATCATATTACGTATCCTAATTATACAGTATGTATCACTTCGTAGAGCAAAGAAAGAAACCCATTAATTTTTAGATCATACTAAACAACTTTTACTATGGGCCAAACCCGAATTCACGAAAAAAATTTTGACAGTTTCATACATTTCGATTGCGTGATCATGAACACGTTGTATGGGAGAGTAATTTTTTTTTCGCGAATTCGAGTTTGGCCCTATAGTAAAAGTTGTTTAGTATGATCTAAATATTAATGGGTTTCTTTCTTTGCTCTACGAGGTGATACATACTGTATAGCTGTACCATAAGGTGCAAAGTAAAGGATTATTTGAAAAAACAAGTCCAGCCAAGTTTCTTACCGATTCTTCTCGGGGTAAGTGGTGTAGGGTTAGAACCGGAAGTAGTTTTAATTTTATGTAACTTAGATCGTTTAAAAGAGTTTGTTGCTATTCCAATTCGAATAAAGAATCATATGACTTTGACTTTGATACGTTAGGTTTTACTCATTATGTAATGCATTCTATCGCGCTCGCATACCTATTGGAGCGAGCGCGATGGCCTGCTTCACGTATAGAGAAAAACCTAACATTGCCGATACTTCCAATGTCATGTCATGATACGGCTACTGATCACTTAAGAATGGTGGTGTTCATTTTAATAAAAGCCTTTCAAGCTGTTAGTTCGATAATTTGAAGGGGTGGATAAGTAACAAA
>JALPQI010016738.1:0-20844 GCA_025490895.1 Thaumatotibia leucotreta
AAAAAAATATGGGCTTTCTCGTGACAGCTACCTAATATATTTTAGTACACTAATATATTTTAGTTCACACTTGCCGATAAAAAAATAAGTTTTAAGACAATAGTACATTGTGCATCAAGGGAGGTAAGTACGGAATTACTAACGAGAGTGCTTTTATGACTCGAGTTAGTATTCCGCTTACCGACCGTGATGCAAACAATGTTTTTAATCATACTTGCCCACAAAAAAATAAATTTTAAGACAAAATATTATTAAATGACATACCGACATTTCTATTACTCCCTAGGGAATTTCACTTTTCTATTACTTCCGCTATGAATGCAAGCAATGGCGCGCTATATTTAAATTTATTATCAGCCTCCTTAGCCTAGTTGATACTTGATAGTGGTCCTTCCTACGAAGCTGGACTGGCTGGAGGTTCCGGGTTTGAACCCGGCGAGGGCATTATTTGTGTATTTATTTATCACAACTATTTGTTCGTTGGTCGTGGCTGTCTATGTATTTAATTAATTGTTTATATGTATCTATCTATTATATCTATAAATATGTATTTCGCCGCCTAATATCCTCATTACAAGCTTTACTTAGGCTTAAAGTGTAAGTTTATATGCTACTAGCGACCCGCCCTGGATGCGCACGGGTACTATACCTACATAAAAACCTTCTTCTTGAATTACTCTACCTATTAAAAAAATCTCATCAAAATCCGTTGCGTAGTTTTAAAGATTTAAGCGTACAAAGGGACATAGGGACAGAAAAAGTGACTTTATTTTATACTATGTAGTGATACAAAGACACACCCACACAGAAATAACATTGGCTTGTTCGTTCATTATTTTTTTATTATAATAATTATTCTAATTTATTTCATTTTACACTTTTTGACGAAGTTTTTGTGTATTTCGTGATATAATATTTAACTGTACCTACTGTGTACTGTGTACAATACAAAGTAGGTATAATCTGTAGAACGGGCGCTAGAACAGCGAATGCTCTTTTGGTTTGAACGCACCATTATTACGATAAGTCTAAATGTGGATTTTATGAATGGCTCACAAGAGACCGTGCCGAGTACGTATTGGGTCGAGGCCACAGAATTAGATTTGGATAGAAGAAACAA
This sequence comes from Thaumatotibia leucotreta, assembly GCA_025490895.1. Lineage (NCBI taxonomy): Eukaryota > Metazoa > Arthropoda > Insecta > Lepidoptera > Tortricidae > Thaumatotibia > Thaumatotibia leucotreta. The sequence continues at coordinate 1,121 of JALPQI010016738.1, forward strand.
GTTCATTCATTTGTATGGCGGCCGAGCGTGTCAGATTTTGTACTGAAGTTGTTACTTGCCTATGATTTTAAATATGTCTCAGGCCCTTGAGTATTCATATTTTTTTGTGTTGTTGCAATGAATATTACTTAAGGAGACATTATTAATGTTTTTGTTCACTTCAACTTACAAAATTTGACGCCCGAAACCTGCAAGCTGCGATTAAAGACGGACAACTCAGTGGATTTCACTGAGTTCATTTGACACGCTAAGTAGATACGTTTGCTTGATCTATGGTATACGGGGCGGAAAGGGACGACGTTCCTTCCCGCTACCGACACCGACTGAGTCTACCAACCATTACGATGAACTTTCAGTATGGGACCAACATCGAAAGCGCACATGGAAAATTGACTTTTCCATACTATTGAACTCTAACTAATCACTCACTATGTATGAGGGGTTACATTTTTAAAATCGTATTTCGATGTTGGTCCCATACTGAAAGTTCATCGTAATGGTTGGTAGACTCGGTCGGTAGCGGGAAGGAACGTCGTCCCTTTCCACCCTGTATATGACATCTGTGGTCGAGGCCGGCCCGTCCGCCGCTCTCCATGGCATATGCAAGTACGAATGTGATGGATAGAAAATAAACGCGCGTTAATAATGTAACGGCAGCTCATGGTAGGGCTACAAACTGAATGTCGGATGACCGGGCCCAGCACGAACTAGGCACGTTCTAATGTGAGTAAATTTGTTAGTTTATTAAGCTATGTCTTCTTCTTAGTCGGACACTTTTGTCAGAGTGGCAGACGGGGTACATGGAGAGCTGTTTGTTGTGTCGTAAACTTTCTCGAGAACTGCTCTACTGGCTATTTGCTTCCATGTTTTCCGGTCCGAAGTGTTGCGAGTGCATTGGATCAAGGTTGAATCGGTGACTTGTTTAATCAGGTCAGTCTAAGCAGTATAAGCTATGTGCAGTGCTTGTATTTCTGAGTTCTCGGATTTTAGGTAGTACCTATAATTTCAGGCTTAGAATTTAAATACCTACTTATCTAAAGGTTAATTCAAACCAAACGAGCATTCGCTGTTCTATCCCCCACTCTACGAAATCAATGAATCACGTTTTGTGTAGCGATTGAATTTCGTAGAGTAATGCTCTTTTGGTTTAAACGCACCTAAAGGGGTTAGAATAGCGAATGCTCGTTTGGTCTGAATGCACCTTTAGAGTTAATTTGGTTTGGTACATCGTTTATAAATATCGATGTAATTATGTTTATTACTAAGTATAGTAAACGTAGTGATAGAGAATTAGATATGTATATTAAAACGAAGTTTTAGTAATTTAAGATTTTTTTGCCATATTCCAATAATTAATTTAAATTATATTTAAGTAAACGAAAACAGAATAAATAACTTATTTACTGCCTTCATGAGCTTCCTATGTTTTATTATTATCAAATAATCACTTTTATTCCTTGTAGTCAAACTTTTTTTTCTTACGTATTTTTTGTTTTTGTTTAAAATAAATATTTTAAATAATTATAGATGTTATATTAAGTATGTGAATAGTTAGGCACATAATTATAAACCAGTAGGTATTCGAAAATAAATATATTTTTTCTTATAAAAAATGCAATAAACTTACTTCACAACAATAAAAAAAATCACCACACACAATCACTTCACAAACACAACAGAATCACGTTCGATATTCAAATAATTCGGCCGATCACCGCCCGCGCGCGAAACTACGTAACAACTGAATTAAAAATATCCAGAATGCCTATTATCTACTCATACTGCTTGTACGGAGGCGGTACTAAGCGGCCAGTATTGCTGCGACCCTCACGCTCAATACAAAAAGCCTTTTAAAACTTTACCATAACAGAGAATGGAAGGTCTGATAATACTGGTAACACTGTAACTCCGCCCAGCTTGCGTCTCTGTCTTTACCCGTTGTTTTGCTATGCGTGTCTCATTCTCGCAGCGTTGCCAGCCTAACCGTTTAGGTGCTTTAATTTTCTTTAGCTTTGGAATGGTAATTTTGTGGTCGCAGATTGTTGGTTTTATGCTTGGGCAGTGCGAGGATGCCTTTTTATTTCATTTGCATTACTGGATTTGTTTTCTTTCAGAATTAACTACGTCTTTAGAATAGGTAATTATAAAATAAGAGACTGAATAACATACATTTAGCTTTATATTGTTGCATTAATTGAATGGCGTTGTTTTGTTTATGTTACCTTTTATTCGTTCTATTATTTTAATAAAGAAGATAAAAAGGTAATGTTTACCTTGATGAGTGCTTCGTTGTTTGTTATTATTGTTGGGTAGTGTAAAAATGTATGAAAACATAAATAAATATATTTACAATTATAAAAAATAACATTGAAGTACCTATATATTATCTATGTTAACAAATAGTTACCTATTCTATGATTCACTTATACATAGACTCTATAGAGTAGAATTCAAAGCGAAAAAACTGCTTAAAAATATCTTGAAATCTGGATTATTGGATATTATCTTTTATACACTTATTAATAGATTAAGTTCGTTTAAAATAACGCGCTTTCAAAATATAAGCACGCCTTCTTTTTAATATCTAGATACAAGTAACGAACACCAGAATTACGAGACTTTTTTTATTTACTCGTAAATAGGTATTCAGTGACAGTTAAAAAAATATCCGCCAAGAGTTGATAAACCGTACAAAATTGAATTCCAAATCTAATGTCATCTATTTTTGATTGAACTAGTACATACTATAGGTAGCAACCTACTTTCTTAGTATTACCTACTTGCAATAGTAGCAATGCGTGGTATTGCGTAGGTATTGTGGGAGGTGCAGGTGTAATAAGAAAGTTAGAGGTGGACTTTTGAAGAAGAATCATATATTTTATATTTAATAAGCGGCGCCCGAGCGTGACCCAGAGGCCGGAGCCTGGGTTGACTGATCCAAATTTATATTATATTTGTTATCTTGATTATATGTCGTACATTTAAATACAGAATCTACCCGAGAGTAACCAGTAATGTAGAGGATTGCTATACGACCTCTACAGTATCCAACAGTTATTTCGTAAGAATCTACAGGGTGATTTTTATTCACTGGTCAAATTTTTGAAGGTTAGTTCCTATCATTGATGAACTTTATCTTTGGTACAGACATCCGATTAAAAAAAAAAACCTCAAGAAGATTCCATACATTTCCGCCTAGGTACTAATACTCAGAGTTTGTATGAGGCATCAGATTTTTTTCCCCCTACCGGATGTCGGTCATAGTAAAAGTTCATCAATATGATCTCTGAATTAACCCCCTAAAGTTTGAGCGGTGAAAAAAAAAACACCCTGTGTAATAAACGCCTTTAGTGTCTAGTTAAAAGATAGGTGTATAGATAGGTATTAAGGTTCGTTACGTTACACTAAAGTAGATATCTAGTGAGAAAATAACATAAATTTGAAATGACTTGAGATTCACCGCCAAAACAGTAAAAAAGCCAAGCGTTTCGCTCAAAATCAGATAATTAGATCTGTCGGCTGATTTCTACTTAAAACTGCGTTTGCCCGCCCTCGTCTCGTCGTAGGAACGCGAGGATCGCTAGGAAGGCTCGATTATAATGGGATATAAGGGAAAGAGATGGCTACACCATAATACCACCGAAAAGTTCCCAGTTCTATTGTTTTGATAATTCCGTCATAAAAATAGGAAGGTATCAATTACCATAAATGACAGGGTATACTAGTATACAGTGTGTGGTCTTTAACACGGGAGAAAAATGAAATGAGTGACTCCTTAGACTATCAGCAATAATCCTGTAAAGGTCCCGGTGTTTCAAAGTGGTTAAGTTCGGACATATTGTCATTCAAAGCTATGAACCTTTAGTACTGGATCTTGGCATCACGATGTCGTAGCTTGTCAGTCGCAAGACATCTTGATAGTATACCAGGTAGGAAGTCATAACAATAATTTTGTTTGCATTTTTACACTAATTTGATACGGTTTTAAAAAAAAATTGTACGTTTTTCAATGATTCAAAAATGATAAGTTATTGATAACTTTTAATTCAAGTAAATGAACCCATAATAATGAAAAATACATGAACAAAAAATTACAATTTTTTTTTTAATTACAATATGTGGAAATGATTGTTGATCAGCTTATTAATGCACCGTTTAAATTTTCACCCCGGTTGTAGGCCACACACTGTATAAACACAAGAGTTGGCAAATATACTTAAGTTCTGGGGCTTTATCGCGAAAACGCTTTTTTCTTTGTCACTCTAATGGTGCCTTCGTTGGAGTGACAGAGACAAATCCCCAAAATTTACGAACTGCGGTGTTCGCGGTAGCAGGCCGGAACATTATTTGGTTGGCCTAAATACCTCACTTTTATGAACGTGACCTCATTTTTAGGAAAAGTATAAATTACAAAATTTATATCGAAAATTACTTTTTCTGCCCTCCGGCCGGTAAATAGCACATTGCCGGCCGCTGCGCTTAACTAAGTTGCCGCCTGCGGGCTCCGTTGAGCAGAAAAATGGTATACACACCTCGGCCGTTAAATGGGAGGCATTACCCACTTAAACGGCCTTGCATGTAATCTACTCGTACTATTACATTTTTTTATTAGTTTACATACCTTTAAAGTTTGAAACATTAAACAATATTTAAACTCCCCATCTTTTTAATATCCTAGCTATCCTCCTAACCCGGCTACCAAACGATAGAGACAATACACTTTTTCCGTCTATTGTTTCACCAAATTAGGGGCGGGCGTTAAGTTTTCCACCAATCAGGTCACGCCAGAGCGGGACGGCACACAACTTCCCCCGCAAGAGAGAAAGAGATGAAAGATAAAGTTGGGTTATTTATGTCAGAAGTTGCGAGTGAGTGGTTTCGCCCGTAATTGATGCTCTCGGTCCGCTTTGGTTACAAATTGGCATTTTTATTCGGCGAAATGGGTGGAAAATTAATTTTGTCTGGTCGATCATTTACACCAGAATTAGTTTGGTTTCAGACTAAACTTCATGTCAATAGGTATTATCTACAATTATTGTATTGTTTTTATTGATAAGATAAAACAAAAGCTTTGGGTATTGTGCGAAATCTGCTATCGAATTGTACTTACAATTATCAATTGCCTCTATTATTTATATCTATAGGTATTAAAAATATCATAAACATAATTTTGACTATTATTATGCACATTTTCATTGTTGGCTATTTTTGATCAGTTTTTCTAGAATATTCTTGTATTGGCCACAGAAAAATAAAAAATAAATTCGACCGTTTTTCGTTAACTCCATTTTGTTGTGACTTATATGACATCTAATATTTACATTTACAAAACAAACATATGTGTAGTACAAATGATAATTATTAATCTAATCTGGGACCTATCAAAAATTTAAATTCAAATTAATAATAATGTAAGACTTTGGCCAATTTTCCTTTTCATTAAACTTAATGGCAAAATGTTCAAAATCCTTACTTACCCGCTTTCTTGCGACGATTCAAGATGGCCGCTTACAAATGTCAAAAGTTTTGCGTAATGGCTCCCAAATTGAGGGGGACAAATTGTTGACGGGAAATTGGATAAGTTTTGCAGTATGCTTCCATTCAGTTTAGTGGCGATTGCAAAAAAAATTACATATAATTAAAGGCCTTTAATTAAAACAAAAAGTCATAATTTTTGTGTTACGAAGTAAAATTTTGTATAAGTAACAATTTTTGGTAGGTACTGAAGAAAATCGACAAATATTAAATTTTAATAAGTGATATAGATAATTCAAGCGGCCCTACCTTCATTCATTCAAATTCATAAATTTCGAGGATTTGTCTCTCTCACTCTAATGACGTGACGTCTTCGTTTAAGTAACAGAAAATCCTCGAAATTTACTTTCGATTTTCGCGGTTGTAGGCCAGTTGAGGTCACGCACACGTTAATTTCAAATTAGTGTTCTTTTTTCGTATCTACAGACAGTAAACCCAATCTACAGACAGTAAGTTGCAACTGCAAGATTGACTAAAAAGTTTGTTCAAGGGATTTCTTTCAATATTTTGACGAAAGCCATTCATTCATTCAATTTTTTTTTGCAATTAGTTGCTCATTTGGATGTGTGTGCAATCATTCAACTCAACTCTGGTGAAATTACACGAACCTATATCTTTTGAATTTGCCCCCTTGTACTACTGGCAAAGATTGTTGAACAGAGTAGGTATATCACATGACTAACACAATCGACGCGATCGTGATTTTTGTTTTGACTAAAGCCTTACTTAACTATGTAAAAATGTTTTGCAATCGACTCTTAGAGGCTTTTTCATTTAAACTAATATTTAGGGACAGATGTTTGTTTTATGTGACGAAGGTAGACAACTGAGCTCTCAGCCCACCTGATGGAAAGCAGGAACTGAGGCCCATGGACATAGCGATCAGAAAATCGCCTATATGCGCTGCCTACCCTGAGGACTTAGATGGATTACCTCTATGCCAGTAATTACGCCGGCTGTCTTACCCCCAAACCGGAACAGAGCAGTGCAACACTGCTATTTAGGGTTAACGGGTAAGACGGTGGTAGCTATCCGGGCGGACCCTGCACGAGGTCCTACCACCAGCAAAATTAGGTGCAAAATTGCGAATTTATTGACCACTAGCCTACACCTAGGTGTGTTCATGATGATGCGTTGTGAAACGACACGAATCTCAGTGATTCAACATCTATCCGATACTTATCTGATATCGTATCTGGGAATTCCGTCTTCTCATAATAATACCTATTTTGACACGAATGTGATCGGTCTAATACTTAGGTACTTAGCAAAGGGACTTTGTAGTCTAGTAGTTTGTCCACGATGCTGGAGGTCGTGGGTTCAACTCCTTGTAAGGGCATATTTATTTGTGTGATCAGCAGCATGAACGTAGCATTCACGGATACGCAACAGAGAGGCAACACTTCGTTCATGGTTCAGTCAAGTGCAAAAATAAGTATCGAAAGAATCCGCTCATAAATATGTTACGACGTTCTTATGACACAGAATTAGAGTGTACTAGGACATATTTTTGAGCATTTTTGTGTATATAGCTTACTTTGTTTTTGACTGTTCGCGGTAGGGCCGCAGGTCCCGAATTTGTGCCAACGCGACAATGCGCGCGGTTAAACCAGTTCGATACAATAAAAAGGTAACATAGATACAAAAAAAGTTGCATTAAAATCCTTTTTTGACGTCGGTTAAAACTTACAAAACTTTGAAATCCGCAGACCACGAACCCTGTAAAGTGTTCGAAACGTCGGAATGAAGTTTAAAATTAGTTAAGAGTTTATCCGTTTTCATAGTTTTATTTCATGTGTAGTCCTCGCGGTAACCGAAGAAAATATTATACAAAACTTTGTTAGAGATGACGTGCACGTTGTAGAGTCGGAAATGTCATAGTAGATGGCACACCGTTTACTTGTCACGCACACGTGGCCGCCACGCAAGCGGTGTGCCATCTACTATGACATTTACATACGCTACAACGCGCACGTCACGCACACCCACACGCGCACGTGCTGCACACACATCCAGTGTGGCATGGCCTTAAGTAGACCCCAATTTTACGTTCATTGAGTACACAATTTTTTTCGCTCTAGTTATCTAAAATAAATTTGTAATGGTTTTAGGTACAATCAACAACACACCTGTGAACACAGGCAAAGTGCCAAAAATATGTAAACAGAACTTTATTGCCTGGACATAAAGGTATACATATTTCTGACATTTTCTCTGTATTCACAGCTGTGTTGTTGATTGTACCTACCTAAAACCATTATAAATTTATTTTAGACAACTAAAACTGGTCCACCCAATCATCATCCGATCTCACGCAATTCCCATGACACCTGTCAACCGAAGCACCGCCGTGACAGCTGTCAGATAAGCCGCTGAAAATGAATTATTTGCTTTTTAAAAACATCTCTATCGCGTATTTGAAGAGATAAGGCGTGTTCGCTTTCAGGGATTATCTAAATCTGATTTTGGATGGTTATTACATGAGTTTTGTTGTCAATAATGTAGTGAACGTAAGGTTAATGGTATAGCGATTACCGTGTGGTGACGACAGTATGAATACATTTGTCACCACCGCCACCCCAACTCTTCCGATGGAGTCTGTATTGACCTTGCCCACGAACCTTGAGCTTCCGGGATTAAATCTCAGCGAGAGGACTTATAAACAAATATTTAGGTATACTTTGGTCATCACATGCACATTATCAGCCTATGATAGTCCACTGCTGGACGTAGGCCTCTCCTATCAACTATGCGCATAGACGCATTAGGAGGTAAATGCCCATAATCGCCACGCTGGGCAAGCGGATTGGCGATCGCAGTAATGTGTCCACTATGATGACGCTGCTGCCCATCATCAGTCTTTTATCAAATAATCGTCAGTGACACTTCAATCCTTTAGTCGATTCTTACCCGCAGGAGGAGTTGGGGTGGTGACAAATGTATTCTTACTGCCGTCACCATACAGCCAACTTTGGCCATGATTGTTCTATATATTTAAGTATCTATGTATAGGTAGGTATCTATCTATTATATCGCCGGTTAGTATCCACAACACCTTCATAGTTTGTATGACTAACTTTCGTAAATCGTAACACAAAAGACGCGATCGTGTTTTTTGTTTTGATTAAAGCCTTAAATATGTGAAAATTTTAAACAATCGACTCGTTAGTATCTACAAAACAAGCCTTAATTGAGCTTACCGTGGGAATGGAATGATTTTTCTAAGATTGTCCCCATAATTTTTAATTTTTTATAAAAAACGAAGTTTTTTTTATTTGTTGGTGGTATAGGACCGCCCGGATAGCTACCACCGTCTTACCCGTTAACCTGCTGCTAAATAGTTATAGTACTGTGTTCCGATTTGGGGGTAAGATAGCCGGTGTAATTACTGGCATAGAGGCAATCCATCTAAGTCCTCAGGGTAGGCATCGCATAGACGATTTTTTGGTCACTATGTCCATGGGCCTCAGTTCCCGCTTTCCATCAGAGAGAGCTTAGTTGTCTACCTTCGTCACATAAAAACAAACAAAGTGGCTTCACTCCTGGGGCCTATTTCTCGAAAGCTTGTAACTTGTAATACAAGCGGAAGTCCTTATCTAATTAATCATGTTAAAAAGAGACTTCCACTTGTATTACAAGTTACAAGCGGTTGAGAAACGGGCCCCTGGGGCCTATTTCTCGAAAGTTTGTAACTTGTAATACAAGCGGAAGTCCTTATCTAATTAATAGTGTTAAAAATAGACTTCCAAGTTATATTACAAGTTACAAGCTTTCGAGAAACGTAACCCCAGATCGTAAGTGAAAAGTGGAGGCCAAATCGCGGCAGATTCTTTATTATTTAAACTGAAATGAAGATTAACAGTCAATGACCAACGACCGCATACATATTTGCGGCACATATAAACAAACACGTTTCCCATGGCCGCGGCAAACTTTCACATGCCACAATCGCATTATCGCAGCGATACCGCGATACCGCGAGTCAACAGTTGTGATGCTGGTAATCTATATTTTTAATCGACCAACGCAAACAGCAATGAGAACCGCAAATAGACAGGTGGATACATGACACTAGACAATTCATGATCATGAGTATAACACACGATTTCGGTTCTTTCTAAAGTTGGTGCATTCCACGTCAATGTCGGCTACGTGACGCCTTTTTAGCATACTTTTGAAGATGCATTCAGACCAAACGAACATTCGCTATTCTAACCCGCTAGGTACTCTCCGAAATTCGATCGTTAGGTACAGAAAACGTGATTCGTTGATTTCGTAGAGTGGGGGATAGAATAGCGAATGCTCTCGTTTGGTCTGAATGCACCTTAAAGGAATACAATTTTATTTTGACGTATTATAATTTTATAACTTGGTGTTTGTATTCATAGAGAAATCTTGCACTTTCCATATACCTATATGGAAATAGGTACCTACCTATTTCGAAGGTAGCTGTCATAGCCGTTACGTTCCCGACAAAGTAGACTTTCTCGTGGAATGCACCTTTGTTTATACGTTTTACCATGGGGCACGGTGGTTCTACAATATTTTGACGAAAAACTGACTTAAGTTGCGACCGCAGGTCTATGCTCAAAAAACGATGACGTACGGAATTGCAGTGACGCATCGTAACGCTTTTTTCGAATGCTCCCTCGACCGCTGCTCAAAATACGCAGACGGTACGGCAACGCAGTCATGTCTCCTAACTACGAGTATCAGGAGTTACGGATACGTACCGTCACCGTTTTTTGAGCATTAATGCGGTCGCACCTAAGAGAAAAGCACCATGCGTCAAAATTGCTTCAAGACCAAAAACATGAGAGTTGGGTCATTAAAAGGTCTTTAAATTTATATTATTTTATTCTACAGGCACGAAATCGAATGCCATCGCAGAACTGAGATATTCATTATATTTGTCAGCGTAATTACGTATTAAAATCTTATCGAACCGGGTTACTCACGTATTTAAGTCGATGATTGCTCTTTTGCTATCGAGGCAGGCGGTGACTCGCCGCCGACTAGATGGGCCCCCGTAAATATCGGATACCGGTGTAGGCGGCTCAGGAGTGTAGAGAGGTGTACATCGCTTTCTGCGCAGTGGCTTAACAGCCGCTGCACCAACTCGCGACTTACGCCAATTTACACTTCCACCCCTGGAGCGTATAGCTCTGACGACTCCTCTCTGGACGGCCAATTAAGGCAAGCCAGAGCTGAGAGTCCTACGGGTCCCCTTGGGGTTCCACTCCGACCGACGAAGACACGCCGGAGGACAACCGATTGCTCCCGAGAGTCGATCAAGATCCCTACGATCGTGATCGACTCTCGGGAGCACTCGGGTCGTGACTCCGCAACAGCTCGCCACAAGCTGCTCTGCAGATTTTTAATTTAAAAAACTTTTCCGACAGTATATGTCAGTCTCGCGTACGCGCTCAAAGGTGACCTACGGTTTCTCTGATCGGTTTATGTGTGAGTGTCGTAAACATGTCGAAAACGGTAAAATGTAATAATAATATGTACGAACACCCTCTCAATTTTTTTTATTTTATACTGAACAACGCATAGCAAAAATTAGAATTTTGATAAAAAAAATCATGAAAATAATTCCCCGCCCCCAAGTCCGGGCCAGTGCGAACAACAGCACTTGATTAACGCCACCGCATCCGTCCCGCTCGCTCGGCCCTCTCCCTCTAGGTAGCTTCACTCGGTTCTCCTTTTATATACCCACGCTATTTTTATATGGTTTCGTTATTTATCTATCTACCTCGGTTTCCTACCTGGATGCTTAGCCAAGTTACCAATCGCTAGTGCTTGGTAGTGTATCGTAGTTTTCCCTCTCTGTCACTCTTTCATATTAGTGCAACAAAGACAGTTAGCTGCCTTTCGTTTACGATTGACGATTAAGCGTTAGCGATTGGCAACTTTGCTAAGCACCGTGGGAAATAAAAAACTTAGAGCAAATTTTTATACGTGAAGTTCTACAACAGATAAAAACAATATTTATGACATGTAGGTATGTTTGTTTTCCATACTTATTTCATTTCTTAAGTATAAAATATAAGTGCTATTTTAGGTTTGTGATGAAGAAATAGGAGATTAGATAGCAATGTACAAGTTGTTGGGGCCCCAGCGCACGCAAATTGTTTGCTGAGATCGCGAAACGTCTGGTTGATGTAACTAAAGACCGAAGAGTGGCGATTTCCTCGCACAACGCATCAGTATTGCGATACAGCGAGGAAATGCCGCCAGCATCCTCGGTACAATGCCACAAGGGCCAATCTTAGATATAGGTTAGGTTAAGTAGATTAGTTAGATTTAATCTATGTACATAAATTGTAGTTTTGAAAAAAGTTGCAGAACATTCTCAAAATTGCGGGAATATACTCGGAAATTTCCGAGAATTATCATGAGGTTTTAAGAGTAAAGTTCTCATTGAGAATGTTTCGATGAGAACTTATAACAAAGTGTTATGAATAAAATTGTATTTCCCAATTGAGTAAACAAGGCATAAAATATACCTTAAAAGGCATGTATATCCAATGGTTTTGGCATGATTAGATTGCTTGTAAAATTTAAATTGCCGAGAACATTCTCTATGCAAGTTTCGCAACTTATGAAACTTCCCCAGGCGCGGATCCAGGGGGGGGGGGGCAATGGGGGCACTTGCCCCCCCTCACACTGGACTTTTGTATACCTAGGTGCAGTTTTATGTATAAAATACTATCATGTCATAGGGCAGTGCCCCCCCCTCAACGAAGTCCTGGATCCGCGCCTGAACTTCCCCTCGGTACAATGCTAAGATTAGGTACCAGACACTATTTTGATCAATTGAATGCAAGGCACTTAAATATAATACCTAATGAGTCGATTGCAAAACAATTGTAAAAACTTTTGTCAGTGAAAAAGGGCAAAAAATCCAAATATTCTACGCACTCCTAAATTTTTTTAATTTACCAACTTTTTCTACTGCCAATTTTTGTTAGACAGAGTATACCATATGGAGCGAGCCATGCTCGGTATTAAACTACAAGACCAAGTTAGAAACGTCGAAATCAGAAGTCGCACCAAGGTACGAGACGTAGGAGATACCGTTACTAAACTAAAATGGAACTGGGCAGGACATGTTGCCAGGCAGAGTGACGGTAGTTGGACTAAAGTTCTCACGGGTTGGTGGCCTATTTCGGATGAAAGAGCCCCTGGGCGTCCGTTGGCTCGTTGGGTCGACGACATTCGTAAGATTGCGGGATACTTCTGGGTTAGATTGGCTCAGGACCGAGATGAGTGGTGTACTAGAAGAGAGGCATATGCTCAGCAGTGGGCGATAGATGGCTGAAATGATGATGATGATGATGATGATGAGTATGACTAACTTTCGTAACGCGATCGTGATTTTTGTTTTGAAAAGCCTTAACTATGTACAATTTGTTTGCACTCGTTCCTAATAGGTTTTTTATAGGTCACCTTCATAGATCTCCCTTTGCAACAACCTATTTTATTGCTCGTAATAGAATCGAACCCACTCTGTACTCGTTCACTAAGCTATAGTAGAGCAGGTTAGGTATAAAAGTGGTGTTCTTGTCTTTAATTTGTCCGGAGAAAGCTGCCGGCGCCGACGGCCCGGGAGCCGGGACGAAAAACGGACGGCAAATACCTGAGTGTTTCTTAAAATATGTCATTTCGATAAATTTTATGCTCGCTAGGTCATTTACCTACATTATTCCTGTATTATTAGTAAGCCGTGCGGTGACGGCAGTAAGAATACATTTGACACCACCGCAACTCCTCCTGCGGGTGTCGTAAGAGTGGACTAAGGGATTGAAGTGTCACTGACCATTTTTTGATAAGATTGATGATGGGCAGCAGCGTCATCATAGTGGACACATTACTGCGATCGCCAATCCGCTTGCCCGATTATGGGTATTTAATTTACCTCCTAATGCGTCTATACGCATAGTTAATAGGAGAGGCCTACGTCCAGCAGTGGACTATCATAGGCTGATGATGTGATGTGTGATAAGTATGCAATGTAGGTAGGGTCAATCACTTTTCTATGTTAGTCGTTGCAATGTTACGTTCTCCTGGTTCACCTTTAAAACCACAATTTAATAGAATTCAAATTGACAATACTTTGCACTTTTTGACAGCTATGTGGACCTTCCAAAGTCGGTCACCTGATAGAACTAGATACTTTTTTCTATTGTTGTCCCCCGCGTGATGAGACAGAATAGCGACAAAAAAATTGACCCGGAACTATGTTGCGTACAAGAACGTACGGCGTTAGTGTGACGTATATCGTGTCTATGCATGCGTGTATTGAACTCACTCCTACACTCTTATGAAAATTATGACTTTTTCAACACCGACAGCATCGAATTTCGTACATCTGTCTCTGTTACACTAATAACGCCTTCATTGGAGTGACGGAGACGAATGCTCGAAATACCTGAATTCCCCGTTCTTGTTCACGGGACTCTATTTCCCGTTTTGAAGCTGATTACTAAACGTGGGTACAAATCGGTATTATTTTTTATACCTACTAGGATTTTATTCCCATTTCGAAGCTGGTTACGAAACTTTGGCTACCAAACGGTACTATAGTTGCCAATTGATAAGAATGAACTTTTGACAGTTATAGATTATTAACCCTAATTAATATGATACCGCTGTAAAGACGAGGGACCTACGCGCCCTGAATGCAGAGAACTGGGAGGAGATCGCACAGAACCGGGCGCATTGGCGCCAACTCGTATTAAAGTAAGGTCGCTGAGCCAGCGGTGTAAGTAAGTAAGTACCTATAAAAAATATGATCGTAAGTTCGCGGCTCCACTAAGGTGCACACCTTAAAGGTGCGTTTAAACCAAAAGAGCATTCGCTGTTCTAGCGCCCGTTCTAAGAAATCAACCAATCACGTTTTGTGTACCGGTCGAATTTCGTAGAGTGGGAGGTTAGAACAGCGAATGCTCTTTTAGTTTAACCGCACCTTAACGTGGAGCGGAGCGGAGCTGTGGGAGCTCGGTCAATGAGACCGCATCACAGTGTTTCGAATTTGAAGAATGTAATTGGTCAATTTTGCACAGCACCGCTCCGCTCCGCGTCAGTGGAGCCGCACCCTTAGACTCACCATTTATCCGATAGTCTTTCTAAACTGTCAAGTGTTCATTTTTAGATATCGGCAACTATAAAGGTAGTGTTCTACGAACAAATAAAACATGGAAGCCGCACGCCATACTAAATTGCCTTTCAAAAACGGTCCCGAATATTAGTTGACATGTGTCACTCCCTCTTCAAAGTATCACGGTAATTAATTTCAATATCAACCTATAAAAACATAAACCGCCATTTAAAAATAGTTGTGATTGGTCCATCAAAGTTTTGATTGGCTAAATTACCTAATTGTGCATTTGTCAAAGGTGTTGCGCCGACATATGCGCGGTGTTAAGAAAAGCGCTATGTCCTGCCTCCTGCCCATCTTGGCACAATTGAACAATTGTTCTTGGGGGCATTTTTGAGCTGGCATTAGACGTCCATGTTATATATGGTCGCAGGTAGTGTTAGTTTATCATTCAGCTCCCGGGCTAACCTGCGCAGTTAGCTCTCGCTAATTGCCATGATTAGCGCAAATGGCCGCTCGCTAGACTCGCCCCCCGGGATTGCCCGGGACTTCCTTCCCCTTCTAACGATCTCGGTGAAATCGGCTAACTCATGATTTTTGGAATTAATGTACCTTCTTTCCATCGTGGGTTCAATCCCCGGCTCGTACGGGTTTTTCAAAAACTTGTCTATATACGAAATATCATTTAATATTCACAAGTGCTTTACGCTGAAGGAAAACAACGTGAGGAAACCTGCAATAAATTCAAGGGTACATCTATGTGAAGTCCCCAACAGGTTCGGGGCCACCGTTGGGACCACGCAAAATAGATACATTTGATGTCGAGTTGCGGAGAAATGGCCAGAATACAATAAAATATCTGTAGGTCTCGTCTCTAATCGATGATTATTATATGATGAATTGATGATGACTTATTTTATCGGTTCGGTTAGTTTAATACTTGTTAATTTATGATTGAACGGTCAGGTACCTTACGATGTTCACATTTTATCAATTTAGGTCAAACGCAAATCCATGTTCGGAGTCTTTCCGGTGGACAATCTAAAAGTTAAGGCCTATGAAGCTTGATTTTCTTATTAAAGCCTAATCTTCATTAAGACTTACTCCATTTTCATTGCGTTGTATGATAAAAATCGTATCGAGTAAATCTTAACGTAAACAATATTTGAAAACTCGTGGTACGGCTACTGTTTCACTATTTCCGTTATATCTGTCAGACAAATGCTAATTAGTGTCCTTTTCTCTTATATGCCCGGGGTACAAGGATGGTGACCAACTTTATCCGACGGTTGTATTTATCCGGGATACAATGACACTATTTTAACAGAATTAAATCTCAAAAACATCAAAACCCGCTTTTTGCGCAGTCGAGTAAAACTCACCCCCAGTCCGCCCCTGCGCCCCATCCAATTAGCGATCAGATTAAAGATATGCCGGGGGAGCCATTACCCGCGAAATTACCCGCTCGTCGCGCCCGCTCGTGGTGCGGGCGAAAGCGGGGGCGGTAGCGGAAATAAATAATTTCTCGCCCTCACTTTAAGAGGGAATCGAAACTGACATTTTCCATATAGATAAAATAAAATTCGTTTATTTCGGAAAATAAGTTTGGAAATACAAGTTGTTACTGACGTGCACACTAGGCAAAGCCTGTCCCGTGGAGGAAATCAATTTTATAATATACGTTCCATAACATTATTATGAATAAAGGAGCGGCTCGTAGACGCTACGGGTGACCAGAGAGCTGGCTATTACCTCGCCCAGCGAATAGCAATTGCTATTCAGCGAGGTAATTCCGCCAGCCTTCTGGGCACCCTACCATCAGGCACGGAGCTCGAGCCTGTTTTTTTATTTGTAAATATTTGTTTAACTGTAGTATTTGTAGATATAGTTTTATTTCCTTAGTTTTAGTTTATTTTATTCTATTTTTCTTTCCATAACATAAAATTAAGTCGCTTGCAAAAAAATTGTACGTAATTTAATTAAGCCTTTAATGAAAACTAAATTTAACGTAATAATTATTGTGTTACGAAGTTAAATTTTGTGTAACGACTTGTGGCAATGTAAAAAAGCGTCAGTAAAATAGAGATACCGACGGAAATCAGGTAATAATGTTGCCATCGAAATTCCCCATTTTATGTAGGTATTTTCCGGTGCCGTTAAGAGTTACGGTTTTCCTATTCGTGTAGGTATGTATTGTACAGTCAGGGGAATAAATATATATACAATTTTAGACCTTATGCTGCAAACACAAATGAAAAAATGTATACATATTTATACCCTTGACTGTACGACGTTTTTTCAGTACATATGGCCCTCCGAAGCTACAACCTAACAAGCAATTAACCACTACTCACCAGTGCGTAAAAAAACACCATCTGTACTGAAAAAGTGATTTGGCAATAAGCCGAGGGTTTTCGTAGATCTTCACTTTCGTGGGAACCTCACGCGTGTCATTGTCACCATTTTATGTAAAAAATCCGCTCCTGTGCCCGCTCCGCTCGTCACCTTATCGCGTCCGCGCCCCGCCCGCACTAATTGTTTTAATCGCGCCTCTTACCTACCGTTATGTATTGTCTCCGTAAATGTATCCACCCTGTATATCGCAGTACATGACACGCAGTAAGACGCGAACGTGATGAGTTTGTTGAATTATTGTGATATTACTTACATTCTAATTCGTTTATTCACGACATGGCTATACTTATACTTATCCAGTATGCTTAGCACATGATTGGTATGTCAGTATTGTGAAGGTATTAAACTTTTACTTCACATGACTAAGAGGGCTGGCATGATATAGAATTCAACTTTAGAATGCTTGCCGTCTCTGTCATGTGGAAGAATCTAGATAGAAGGGCATTCGAAAGTGGACAGGCTTCATGTGAAGATCTAGAATTGTATTGATTTAATGTAATGAACTAAAGATTAATATAAAAGTAATATCGAGGAAGCCCTATTGTTTAATTGTATGCGGAAGTCCTTCCACAGTATGTCGCCGCGAGATGGATTTTCCATCTTTTACTAACTAGATGAATAAAAGAGGGATGGATAGTCTATCTCGCGGCGATATATTGTCGCACTAATCCTGTGCTAAGCTTGCTGCTATAGTCTTCGGCATATAAGTAGGTACAGTATAGGTATGTACCAATCGTCATAGTCATAGTCATAGTCATAGTCATATTTTTATTTGCTTAGAATTATGGTAATTACAAAGAAATGCAGATGACATAAAAACAGGTAATACAGTTCAGCACAATTCACCATTATAATGGCATGCAAAATTTTCATAGTATATTATAATACACACATCGACATCTTAATAGAAAAAGATTGTTTAGCTAATTATCGTTTAAATTTAAAACATAATAAAAATAATTTCAAAAATTACAATAAAAGCTTCATTACAATAACAATTAAACCATCAATAATTGAACTATCACACAACACATATCACATCGTATAAAAACATGATTGAAAATAAATAATACTACCTATAATAAAAAATAATAAAAAAAATATTGTGTATGTCAACTTAATATCATTTAAAAATAGCTAAAATAAATTATTAAGGCAGTACACAAGCAATTAAAATTATTAAAAAGAAATTGAAATTTAAGCTAGATGTTTCCCTTTGGTCCGTTTTCGTAATTATGGTTTCGTAGTTAACTACGTAAGAGGAATTATTTTTCGCCGTTTCGTAATTGATTACCAAAGCGGAATTTATTTTCCTTTTTCGTAATTGCTTACTAATTCTTCTTTCGTAGTTAATTACCAAAACATATTTACTTTTCTTATTTCATAATTAATTACGAAAAAAGAATTTACTGCACTTGTTAATTTTCATAAACTACCCAATACTGTTTTTGAGATCTTTGTTCGGTTTAGCCATTTTTCATCATAATTTTTAGCCGAGAGATTTCCACTGTTGCTGGACATAGGCCGCCCTCAGAGCATGCCTTAAAGATCGATCGTGAGCAGTTGGCATCCAATAGATCCCCGATGAGTATTTGAAACAGAATAAAATGGATTGCTTGTATAAACGGTGTCCAGAAAATAAGTTTATTCCCGTTGCCAGTGAGGTTTTTTGGGGACCTTGTATATTGTTAATCTTTTGCTGCATGCTATGTCATAATTTGTCATGTTCTTTTCATAAGACAACTTTTATTTTATTGGGTAGGTACATATTAGGGCTCCCAATACCGGTATTTTTGTATTCGCAATACCGGGATCGCGGTATTTTTCATACGAAAATACCGGTATTAAAAGCCCTAGTATACATATACCAACAATAGGAAAAAAACATCAATAGGTATTAACAATTAGGTGCATCATCAGCCTATGATAGTCCACTGCTAGACGTAGGCCTCTCTATTAACTATGCGTATAGACGCATTAAAAGGTAAATACCCATAATCGCCACGCTGGGCAAGCAGATTGGAGATCGCAGTAATGTGTCCACTATGTTGACGCTGCTGCCCATCATCAACCTTTTATCAAATAGTGGTCAGTGACACTTCAATCCCTTAGTCGACTCTTGCGACACCCGCAGGTCGAGTTGGGGTAGTGACAAATGTATTCGTACTGCCGTTACCACACGGCACACAATAATTTGGTGCAAACAATATCAAATTTTTATATTCCATCTTGTGGAAATATACGTTATCAAAGTTCCGATTTAATTGTTTAATTTAGAATTTATTTAGTGTTAATGATAATTTATTTCAATAATCGTATAAAGGAATAAATTAATTACGACATTGCAACTAATTCCATTTTGTAGACAACTAAGTGACTACCTGCAATAATATATTATATAACGAGGTAACTACGAAACTCAATTACTAAAAAGGAATAAATTCTTGTTTGATAATGAATTACCAAACAAAGAAAAATAATTCTTGATTCGTAGCCAAATGACTACAAAAAAATAATAATAAATTCCTCTTTCGTAGTTAACTACGAAACAGATTACGAATGCAGAAAATAAATTCCGCTTTGGTAATCAATTACGTAACGGTGAAAAATAATTCTTCTTACGTAGGTAACTACGAAACCATAATTACGAAAACGGACCAAAGGAATA
>JALPQI010016739.1:0-35836 GCA_025490895.1 Thaumatotibia leucotreta
AGGTATCTTCAAACAAATGAAATCCCATTCTGTTTCCTGCACATCATCATCACATCATCAGCCTATGATAGTCCACTGCTGGACGTAGGCCTCTCCTATTAACTATGCGTATAGACGCATTAGGAGGTAAATGCCTGTAATCGCCACGGTGGGCAAGCGGATTGGCGATCGCAGTGATGTGTCCACTATGATGACGCTGCTGCCCATCACCAATCTTTTATTAAATATTGGTAAGTGACACTTCAATCCCATAGTCGACTTTTAAGACACCCGCAGGCAGTGGGCGTAACAATAGGGGTGGCAGGGCTGGCAAAATGCCACGGGCCCCGGCCCAAGAGGGCCCCGGCGGCCCAAGAGGCCGTGAGCAGAGAAATATTTTTTTAATGTGACGATTTTTACTGATAGGGGCCCCATCAAATCATAATATGCCACAGGCCCCAGATGGTATAGTTACGCCACTGCCCGCAGGACGAGTTGGGGGTGGGTGACAAAAAATGTATTCTTACTACCACCACACGGCTAGTTTCCTGCACTATTAATGCAAAATTCACTTGCTATTTTTATTGTCTTGGCGGCAGGAGGCTAACTAATTTGGTTGATTTTTTTTTTTTTCAAGTACATACCAATTACCAATACAACTATCATGACAGTTACCCGATGAGACAGTGTAGGAAACTTAAGCCTAAATACACATTAATTTGTAGACACGTAACATAAAACGAACAAAGTAGTAATATTAAAAGCATTCTCAGAACAATCGAACAAATCAATCCGGGGTAGCAACCTGATTGAGCGTTTATACCACGTTTTGGTGTTCAACGTTTTGCCATCCTCACTACGGGATCCTAAATCCAGATACGCCCTTGTAATTAGAAGCCGGGCTTTTTCGCAGAAACTTCGAGGCTGGAACCGTTTCTGATTTCAGTAGGACTGCTATGGCGTCAAAGACTTTATTAAATTTTCATTCTGGCTTCGCGGAAAAAACTTGATTGGTTCATAAATATTTTACTCAGATAATTGATGCTTTGCGAATCTTTTAAAAGCTTCATTTACATTATCTACGAGTAGGTACTTGATAATTAAGAGACAAAGAGGCGAATTCGTAGTCTAAAGGTGCATTCAGACCAAGCGAACATTCGCTATTCTAACCTCCCACTCTACGAAATTCGATCGTTACACAAAACGTGATTGGTTGATTTCGTAGAGCGGGGGATATAACAGCGAATGCTCTTTTGGTCTGAATGCACCTTAAAATATCTGTTCTTTTGTTCTTAATGGATATGATTTTCCTACGTAGGGTAATGTTGTCTAGAAATATGAATACTTTGTTTAACCTTTTTATCTTTAAACTGAATTTTTCATTGAAAAGAAGAAGAAAAGATTTCTTGGAAGAAAAGAATATTGCAAACTCGTACCTATCATAAAATCCTCGACTTCGTCATCGGATCTTAATTACTCGCAAGGGGAAATTTTGATTCTCACGTAAAAAGATGCGCTATTGAACCTTTCAGAACCCTTTTGGGGAGCATGGGATCGTGTTTATTACCATCACTATACATTTGTCACCACTCTTTCCGTGGGAATTGTTCAGGTCGATTAAGGCATTAAACTGTCAGTGACTATTTATTTCTTGATATTGGGGTAGCAGCATCATCATAGTGGACACACTACTGCGATCACCAATTCGCTTGCCCAGCATGGCAATTATGGGCATTTGTCTCCTAATGCGTCTACGCGTAAATAATAGGAGAAGCATAATTCTCCCTCGTATCACACCCTGACTAACGCAAGTAATTCTTTAATTTCAGATGTTCGTCCGTCTCTTCGTTGACGAAAACCTGGACAGGATAGTCCCCATATCCAAACAACCAAAAGAAAAAATTCAGGCCATCATAGATTCCTGCACCCGACAGTTTCCGGAATTTGCCGAACGCGCCCGAAAGCGTATACGGACTTATTTGAAGAGTTGTCGACGGAATAAGAAGGTGCGAGGAGATGGACCGACGACGGGCAACGGCGGGAGTGCGACAGGGACGACCAACGCTTGGGATACGGCGGTGAGGGTTCGATCTCTGATGATTTCTGTTAGCCTAGTACTTCTCCCTAAATCATTATGGTGCTCTGAGTTGTCATTTTGCTTCATGACTAGCTGAGGCCGAAAATTCGATTTTGCCAGATCAGGATGCTTAGCCAAGTTGCCAATCGCTAGCGCTTAATCGTCAATCGCAGCTAACTGTCTTTGTCGCTCTAATATGAAAGAGTGACAGAGAGGGACAACTACGATACGCTACTAAGCGCTAGCGCTTGGCAACTTGGCTAAGCATACTGGACTTGCCTGGGCATATTCACATCAGAACCAGGATCGTATTCATATTTATTTGATAATAAAAATATGATGTAGGTAACCAGGTACCCAAAAACATTTTCCATTATGTCACTGTTTCTGCACGAATTTCCTACAAGCGTCGCATAAAGGAAACTTCAATAACGTATGGAAATTTTAGGACATTTTATTATTGGTCAGTATATCAGGTCGTGATTTCGATTTGAATGAGCTCAAGCAAGTCCAGATCTGGAAGAAACAGGATTTACGGATAAAAAAAACACACTGGTACCTGCACGAATTAACACGATGACGTTGTATGATACTCAACAATGGATTTAGCCTATAGTGACTCTTGCGCCTTGGCCACGACTTGTAACGTCCAAGGTGAAAATTATATAAGTGCGATATGAAATTCCGATATGGGTCTCTCGCTTGAACTCATTGAGTCGCTCACCCCACTCGCTGGACGCACAAAGTCGTGGCCAGGCCGTTCTGCTCTTATTTATTCAGTGATTTTGGCTACGCTCTCTACAGACTACTTGACCCATTTTTAAAGTTTGTCTTAAATTATTAGCCAATATCTGATTAACGGAAAAAATATATAAATATATTTTTTCACGACCTAGAAAACCGCAAAATTAAAACTTAAAATTTAAACTTTCGTTACCGGGCGAAAACGATACTAGCCATGTCAATGCTTAGATTATCTGTGGTGTGACGTCACTCAAACCGAAAACAAACATTTGACATGTCACTTATGTTATGTCAATGTCACAGCAAAGCTACATGCCTACATATCCATGGCGAATTTCACTCGTATAAGATTCGACATGAAGTTAGTTTAAGATCCTATGACGTCACATCATGGCCGACGCAATGCTTGCAGGTCCGGCCGACTCCCGCGCACCTCACGTCGGTGCAGGCGGAGCACATTCTGGCGCAGGCGTGCGAGAACGAGAGCCTCAACGCCAAGCGCATGCGCCTCGGCCTCGACCCGGTCAGTCAGCCGATGCCTACCGTTCCTACTCCTATGGTAAGAGATGATGTGAACGATTTCTTACAATAAACGGTCTTTTTTAACCCAACTCGGTACCCAAACTCCTAATAGTAGGTTAGTTCCTTCAAATAAAAGGTCAAGTCATACATATTTTACAGACAAACGGGTGTTAATCGCGTGGTCTTAATTGCTACATTCTCTCGCCAGTCTGCCTGCGACCACGGGTGTAACGTCATGCCCG
The DNA here is from genome assembly GCA_025490895.1 of Thaumatotibia leucotreta. Lineage (NCBI taxonomy): Eukaryota > Metazoa > Arthropoda > Insecta > Lepidoptera > Tortricidae > Thaumatotibia > Thaumatotibia leucotreta. The sequence continues at coordinate 3,565 of JALPQI010016739.1, forward strand.
AAACGTCAGGATATAATTAAACGTAAGTTTACGCGATTAAGACCCGTTTGTCTGTAAAATATGAGTGATAATCGTGAAAGTTTAAGTCAAGTCATACGTCCGATGGGTTTTGGAAAGTTTTTGCGTCTTTTATATCTTATGTTAAGTAGAATGGGTGTGTTAGAACGAGAGCCTCAACGCCAAGCGCATGCGCCTCGGCCTCGACCCGGTCAGTCAGCCGATGCCTACCGTTCCCACTCCTATGGTAAGAGATGATGTGAACGATTTCTTACAATAAACGGTCTTTTTTAACCCAACTCGGTACTCAAACTCCTAATAGTAGGTTAGTTCCTTCAAATAAAAGGTCAAGTCATACGTCCGTTGGGTTTTGAAAAGTTTTTGCTTCTTTTCTCTCTTATGTTAGAGTGGGTGTGTTAGAACGAGAGCCTCAACGCCAAGCGCATGCGCCTCGGCCTCGACCCGGTCAGTCAGCCGATGCCTACCGTTCCTACTCCTATGGTAAGAGATGGTGTGAACGATTTCTTACAATAAACGTCTTTTCCTAATTAGTGCGGAAAAGTAAACTTTGCTCACGCTTCGCGTACGTAAATCTCTCTTAGGCACTTGTTATGAAAAAAGTCGTTCGAAACACGTGTAAAAACGTCTTTTCAGAACTAGTGCGCAAAAACGAACTTTGCGCACGCTTCGCGCGCGGTAATTTCTCTTTTTGACGCACTTGTTATGAAAAATATCGTCCCTTACACTGCAAAAACTTTTTTTTAACTCGGGTGATTGTCGCCCTCGTTTCACTCGGGCTCCAACTTTCACCTTCGCCGAAAAAAAGTTTTCCTGCACTAGTTAGGAAATGTACTATTTTAACTCGGGTGATTGTCGCCCTCGTTTCACTCTGGCTCCTCACCCTCGTCGAAAAAATGTTTTTTGCACTTGCATCGAAATGTACTTTTTTTTAACCCAAAGGTATCCGTTGTGAATAGGTCAGGGAGCAATCTGGTACTCAAACTTCTAATAGTAGGTAGTAGTTCCTTCAAATAAAAGGTCAAGTCAGACGTCCGATGGGTTTTGGAAAGTTTTTGCTTCTTTTCTCTCTTATGTTAGTGAGTGTGTTAGAATGAGAGCCTCGACCTGGTCATTCAGCCGATGCCTACCGTTCCTACTCCTATGGTAAGAGATAATGTGAACGATTTCTTACAATAAACGGTCTTTTTTAACCCAAAGGTATCTGTTGTGGATACCCGGGAGCGATCAGGGTGCTTAGACAAGTTGCCAATCGCTAACGCTTCATCGTCAATCGTAAGCGAACGGCTGTTAACTGTCTTTGTCGCACTAATATGAAAGAGTGACAGAGAGGGAAAACTACGAGACGCTACTAAGCGCTAGCGATTGGCAACTTGGCTAAGCATCCTGTTACTCAAACTCCTAATAGTAGGTAGTAGTTCCTTCAAATAAAAGGTCAAGTCATACGTCCGATGCGTTTTGGAAAGTTTTTGCTTCTTTTCTCTCTTATGTTAGAGTGAGTGTGTTAGAACGCGAGCCTCGACCCGGTCATTCGGCCGATGCCTACCGTTCCCACTCCTATGGTAAGAGATGATTTGAACGATTTGATATAAAAAGGACAGGTTTTTTTTTTATTGTTTTTTTTTTAACTCAAGAATTTCTGTTGTGTATACCGTTGTATCCACAACAGACACTCGCAAGACACTTCGTTCGTGGTCCGCGTTAGGGCCACTATGGTTCAAAATTCAATCATTGACCAATTGACTATCTGTGAATCCTTCAGAATTTTGTTTTACCATTTTTAGTTTTCAAGGAGCGAAAAAATGAAAATCATCGCTTCAGAGTACCAGGGCCACATAAACAACGCACAGTTATCCCCACAGGCCATCGACACAACCGCGACATCTGCCGTCGCGTCTTCCTTCCTGAGCCTGTACACCGGCATCTCCGCACCAACTACGTCCACTTCAAATACCACGTCGTCCTCGCACAGCAAGGCCGCGGCCGACACCACGAGGCCCTCCGTCAGTCCCACGCTGGAGAATCCGCTGCTGAACAATAATAGCTTGAAGCTGGATAATGCTAATGGGAATGCTGGGAGTAAGACTGCTAGGTAAGTTTTTATATCATTTTATTTAGAGTGATTTTGCCGTTTGGTGACGTCTGTAAGATTATATTAGTCACCACCCCATCTCTTCACGCGGGTGTCGTAAGAGCCGACTAAGGAATTGAAGTTGTCAGCCTCCGTAGCCTAGTTGGTAGTGACCCTGCCTACGAAGCTGGAGGTTCCAGGTTCGAATCCCGGCGAGGGCATTATTTATTTATTTATCACAAATATTTGTTCCTTGGTCATGGCTATGTATTGAAGTATAAGTATCTATCTATTATATATATCGTCGTCTAGTACCCATATCACAAGCCTTAATTGAGCTTACCTACCGATACCGTTGGGACTAGGTTGATTTGTGTAAGATGTCCCATGAATCCCATGATATTTATTTTATTTATGTGTCACTCTCCATTCTTTGATAGAAGATTGATGATGGGTAGCAGCGTCATTAACATTATACTGGACCTATTCCGCTTGCCCAGCATGGCGATTATGGGCATTTACCTCCTAATGCGTCTATACGCATAGTATAATAGGAGAGGTCTACATCCAGCAGTGGACTATGTGACTTAGAGTCATTGGGAATGTTCGTCGTTCAAATCTTGCGAGTTCAATATGACCCAATCCTCGGTTAACGATTGAGTTGAAGTTTACATACCGTCGTTGAGATTGCCAATTCCGTTATGTGCACAATTTCAGCGACTGAAAAATCAATTCAAATGATATGTTTCCAGTCTTCTTTTGTCAAATTTTGATATTTACAATGTTGGTATTGACAATCTCAACGGCGATACGTAAGTCGATGAAAATGACAGTAATGATATGGAATCTGATATGGCCACATGAACTTGGTAAGGAAGCAATGTAGACGGACGAAGCAATAACAAAGCGAGATCAGAAGCGATCAAGTTTTGTTAGAAATGTTAGAATCTTCTTAAAGCGTAGTAACCACAGAATTAGATTTGGATAGAATAAACAAGTCCATTCATTCGTATGGCGGCCGAGCGTGTCAGATTTTGTACTGAAGTTGTTACTTGCCTATGATTTCAAATATATCTCAGGCCCTTGAGTATTCATATTTTTTTGTGTTGTTGCAATTAATATTACTTAAGGAGGCATTATCAATGTTTTGTTCCGAAAGCTGCAAGCTGCGATTAAAGACGAACAACTCAGTTGATTTTACTGAGTTCATTTGACACGCTAATTAGATACGTTTGCTTGATCTATGGTATATATGACATCTGTGGTAGTAACGATTTTTTTGAAGTACAGTAGGCGGTAAAAGTTTACAAATGCGTGTTTCTTTTTCAGCCCCGCCTCATCTCCAGCGCCGCTGTTCAGACCGTCTTTCCCGTCCACGTTCGGGACACCGCAGACATTTGGGCGCCAGAGGTAACACACGAAATGAATAGACAGACCTACGAACAGATAAAACATGGAAGCCGCACGCCTTACTAAATTGTCTTTCAAACATGGTCCTGAATTTTAGTTGACAAGTATCATCCCCTCTTATTTAAGAAACGCAAACGTGCCTCTACAAACTTAAACCGCCATTTAAAAATAGTTGTGATTGGTCCATCAAAGTTTTGATTGGCTAAATTCCATAAACATTTGTCAAATATGTTGCGCCGAAATATTCGCGGTGTTGTTACTATGTCTTGGCCACAGGGATCGGAACCGGTTTTTTATAAAAACCTTGAAATATCTCAATATTTTTAAATGTTTTACACTCTTTATGTAGTATTCAACATTTTATGTAACTATTAACATCATATTTTTTAATTAATCCATTAACAAAAAAAAATATAAACCGAAGAACGAAAAAGAACGGAATTCGAACCGTTCTTTTGTATGGAGAAAAACTGGTATTCGATCCCTGCTTGGGCACCTTGGCACAATTGAACAATTATTTTTGGGGGCATTTTTAGCTGGCGTTAGACGTCCATGTTATATGTATATGGTCGCCGAGACAGACACTTAAAAAAAGAAAATGTATCCTATAAAAAAAAATATCTTACAGAAATATCCTGCGACCCCTCGTCTGTGCGACACTAGGCAATGCCTGTCAAGTGGCAGGTTAAGGGCACATTAAATGAAGTTGATTTAAAGACCTATTTAATAGCCCAAGTCTCATGTCTGTTGGTTCTGGGTCCATTTTGACGCATGGTCCTTTAATAACTCAAGTGCTTGTATTGCGAGTTCAGTAAGGTAATGTAAATAATTCGTCGGCTGACAAGCAAAACTCACTATAAAAACTGTCACTACTCTTAGCAACAACTTATGTCAGTATAAAATCAGAACTGAGATACGAGCTTTTTGTCACGTAGGTATTTGTTACTTAGTGAGTTTTGCTTGTCAACCGACGACGATATGATTATGTATGTGTAAATTATAAAAACGTGTCCATTATTTTCCAGCACCAACACGAATCCTGCCACCGCTCTGTCCAGCAGTGCCCTGTTGTCCACATTATCATCATTGCCTCCATCAGGTAAACCTATTTTATATTTGACTAGCTGATGGCCGCGACTTCGTCTGCAAAACTTATCCTTTGCCCTTTCTCGAGAGACAAACTATGTACACGGTGCTCGAGAGCATTCCGAAAGATTTTAATGCTGAATTCCGGAGCACATTTAGAGTATTTAATGTTACATAAAATTTCCTGGATTCGGCTTGGTTCCAGAGATAATGAACCTTTTTTCGAAATAAGTTTTTCGACGTAACTCGTCATAAAACTTCTTTTTGATTACAATGCTTACCACAATGTGTTCTAATATTACCACACCTTTTGCCTGACAATAAAAAAATCGGAATAGACTTGACGAAAAAGCCTGTCCCTAAAAACATTAATTTGAAAAATTAATTTTAACAAATCGTTGTCCTGATTGGAAATGTTAAAAAGTATTCAAAAAGACTAAACAAAAAGTTTTTTTTTGTGGAATATGATATTGGTCTCACAATATTTTTAGTTTATTTTGATGTCTAGAATGCGTAGTTAAAATCTTTCGCAATGGTCACGAGCATCGTGTATATACAAAATTTCAACAAATACGGTCGACGTGACGGGTTTTGACGTGAATAGGTAGCAGAGTTACTTTAGCCAAGCTATCAATCTCTTGACTCGTTTTTGGATGGAACCAGTAGGCACTGGTTCCACCACTGGTATGGTGGGTAAGCGGATTATAAACTCGAGTCATTAAAATACTTTCTTTAGTAATACCGTACTAGGGAGGTAACATAGGTGTAATCTGTACTATTTTTTAACTACCAAAGCCCGGACGGCGAGAGCAAAAACGCACTTTTCACTACTGCTTAGTTAAATATCGACATCCACAACATGTCAATAATACCATAAAACAGTTACATTAACAGTTAAATTTAAAACCAGTTTGAATATCGTTCAAAAGCTGAAGTTCACTTATTAAGATTACTTTTACATCCTCGAGGCGAAGTTATTGGACAAATAGTTCAAAACCTTAAATAATTAGATACCTGGAAAAAAATTGGAACTACATACTAGGGAAAGATAACAGTTTGATCAATACATTTCTAGTTTAAAAAACATTCATATAATTATGGAATAGAAAACAATAGAAAACCGAAGAGGGAGAATGTTTGGAACCTTGTACGACATGACAATTTCATCAAAAATCAAGAAGAACATAGAAGCAAGGAGGGGAAGGGGAAGGCCGCGAAGGGCGTATGTAGACCAACTGAAGGAAAAGGCACAGGTCAGGTCGTACAAGGAGGTAAAGGAATTGACGGACGACAGAGAGAAGTGGCGATTACTCCACCGACAAGGGGATAATAAGATGTTGATGATATTATGGATGCCGATAGAATAGTCGATTTAGTCAATATTTAATTAGACGCGAAGAGTGCATTTTTCCTTCCGCCATCCTTGCTTTGTCACCTATCCATGTGTTTGTGCGCAGGTGTGGGTGTGAACGCGGCAATGGCGGCGTACCAGAGCGCGCTGCTGTCGGCAATGGCGGCACACACGCACTCCTTCCCGACTAATCTCTCCGGTGAGCTCTACTGCTGTTATGCTAGCCTGGTACCTTAACCCCTGAAAAGCCGCTATCGTAAATTTGATTCACATCATCAGCCTGTGTTAGTCCACTGCTGGACGTAGGCCTCTAATATTAACTATGCGTATAGACCATGAATGTAGGAGTATAGACGAATTAGGAGGTTAAATGTCCATAATCGCCACGCTGGGCAAGTGGATTGGCGATCGCAGTAATGTGTCCATTATGATGTGATGACGCTGCTGCCCATCATCAATCTTTAATCAAATATGGTCAGTGACTCTTCAATCCCTAAGTCGACTCTTACGACACCCGCAGGAGGAGTTGGGGTGGTGACAAATGTATTCTTTCTGCCGTCACCACACGGCAACCTATACCTGTACCTATCAGCAAGAATACATTTCGATGGTTGTGTTACTCAACCTCGTATGTCCAGGGTGTGGTGTGAGTCATACAACTCGTATATATTTTGTACAGAAAAAATTTATGACCCAACCTCGTAAGCCATTATACGTTGTTGAGTCACACAGCCAGCGATCTGTAAGAATCGACTAAAGGTCCTAGTTGAGCGATTCCTAGCGAACGCGGAGCGACGCGACGCGATAAAATCAAACAGCCGCCACCTAAGGCACTGGTCTCACCGCGAGCTACCTACTAAGCTATGAACTATGGAATTTCACTTTTCTATTACTCCCGCTACGCGCGCAAGCAATGGCGCGCTTAGACAGCAAGTGTGATGAAAAGTAAATTATATAGGTTCTGTTTGGACATATCTATTTATAATTATAATACATTCCACAGCTCCAACAGACCTGTCCCTAAAGACGATCCCTTCTATGTATCTTGAATGGTGACACTTCAATCCCTTAGTCGGTTATGACACTCACGAAGAGTTGGATCAAGATATTTATTTATATGTATGCATTCAGCGCCAACAGACCTGTCCCTCAAGAAGTAGCTATACGATCACCGCGCAATAGTCAATAAATTACCATGAAAGGACTCAATCGTTTCATATTATCTCTCCACTCACTGCAACCTTAAGTAAATTACATAGGTTCTGTTTGGGACATACAGATAGTTCAACTCATCTTTGCGCGCGGCGCTATGTGTGCGTGCGCTTGTAATTATACAGCTTTCATTTGTTTTTGTTTTGTGTGGCAGTGACGCTGCCGTCGTCGTCCGAGCAACACGTGTATACTCACACATAGCGCCGCGCGCAACGATGAGTTGAACTATCTGTACCTATTTATATCTAATTATAATACATTCCCCAGCGCCGACAGACCTGTCCCTCAAGACAGCCCCCCTGCCAGCCGCACCAGGCAAGCCGCTGCCACACAAGTTGTCCGGCACCGAGATGGGTGCCGTCCGGCAACTCATAACCGGCTACCGCGAATCCGCAGCCTTCCTCCTCCGCTCTGCCGACGAGCTCGAAGCCCTCCTGAACCAGCCCTAGGACCCGCCCGAAACCGACCTCGCCAACATATTCGGTTTCAAGTTTGGATATTTCTGAAGTGGTACAAATTGAGTGCGGTTTTGACGTCAATTTTTGGTGTAAGCGATGTTCGGTTTTTTAAGCGCTGGTTTGTAATATTCGTATTTTGATAAAAGCTCGTATCTTAGTGAGCTATCTTTTCACATTGTTTTTTCATGGATAGGTCGATTTATATCCATTATAACCAGGGGTCGGCCAAATGTGCGTCATTGTGCGCAATAATATGGACATGAGCGGGCGAGACCCTTTGACTCGGGCGCAAAAAACCGACACGCGACCGAGGCGAACCGAGGCGATAACCGAGCGTACGAGACATGGCGAGAGCATCATGTACACATTCGCTCTCGGTCAATCTCGGGCTGTCTCGGCGAGTGTGTACAACCGGCATAACAGTTTTGACCTCGTAAAGCCCACCATACTATTTTCTTTCAATAATATTTTAAACCTTGCTGTGTAAGAAACAATGCTGAATTTCTTTTGTTTGTAAAATCAATCACAAAATGAAAATATTTTTATGCGAGTTCATAAAAGGCTTATCATGGTAATGAAGTTTACATTCTAATAAACACTGGGCTTTACAAGATCAACTCCTAGTATGCGATCTACCAAAATTATTAAGTAAATGTACTACATAATCTAAAATAAACCCTGAAACGAAAATTCTAAATTTCCAAACGTCTTTTCAGGTTGTTTCCACAATTGAGATTATACTAAACTTTAGTAGGTATCCATCACTATAAAGGAAATTGTAACATTAACTTAAATTTGAGTGTTTCTAAAATACTATGAGAACGAAAGGGTTTACAATCCCTTTCACACAACGCAGATACGAGCTTTTTTCAAAATAGTGACGTATTGTCAAATAAAAACTGTATTTCCAATTGTATTTTATGTTGTTAATCACAACATTAAGTTGCTAGAGTAATACAGTTAGCAGCAGATAGATATTGCTTAGCGGGTAGTGTGTTCACAATGATATAACACTCTTATAGTCTTAGCGATAAGGTCGTCCCAAGTTAATTTTGAACACTGCTCGCTTAGCAATATCTGCTGCTGACTGTACACAAATAGACAATTTTGTCGGTTGCGTCTTTAGTAGACAACTTTTTTCAAACATACTACTAGAAATAATTCGCAAGTTGTTATCTGTTACAGTATTACACTTTTTTTTCAATATTCATTGTACTTAATGCATGGTTATGTAACTAGCGATTTGCTGAATATTTTGTGAAAAATATCTCGATAGTCTTGTTAAAACGTTTTCAGAAACGTATCTGGGTGCTTGTAAACAAATAACAAGACTATCTGATGACTTCTATGAAGTTCTTGTGCGATTTTTCATACATACTTGGGAGTTTTGTGTATAACCGTGTATGGAAACTTGCTCAAATACGTCATGTTTATTAACACTTGCCGTGCCGAGTGTATCTTATGATACATTAGACTTTTGATCACTGTGCCGAGTGTATCTTATGATACATTAGACTTTTGATCACCGTGCCGAGTGTATCTTATGATACATTAGACCTTTGATCACCGTGCCGAGTGTATCTTATGATACATTAGACTTTTGATCACCGTGCCGAGTGTATCTTATGATACATTAGACCTTTGATCACCGTGCCGAGTGTATCTTATGATACATTAGACCTTTGATCACCGTGCCGAGTGTATCTTATGATACATTAGACTTTTGCTCACAGTACCTTAAGTATCTTATCCGGCGCCGGAAGAGGCACACTATTACAATCGCCGTCATATATATCAGAGCGGACACGGTGTTCACAAACATCTGAGCAGCAGGCCTAGCCAATGTACAGTCGATGTCAAAGATATCATTACGGTTTAGGTGGCAAAAATATATTTACACGACCTTAATGTCAAGGCAATAAAGTCGCGTAAATATATTTTTGGCATTTAAACTGTAACGATATCTTTGGCGTCGACTGTACCATTCTGCAATCGTATACGATAAGCGATAGCTAATGAATGTATGAGAATGATAGATTCTTACGAAAAGTCACGTGACCATTTCCATACAATAGTATGATCACGTGACTTATCGATTATCGTATACGATTGCAGAATGGCATCTTGTCTAAGCCTCTATTGTCATAGTATAGTACATGTTCATTTTTCACCGTGACAGTTCTAATATACTGGGTGTAAGTCTAATACGGGCGAAGCTCTTAACGGGTGTTAGTTTACGATATAATAAGTACATTCAAATAACTTTTACTTGAAATTAGAGTAACAAAAATTTCCATACAAAATAATTCGGCGCGCAATGTAGAGCAACATACGCGAGTTAAAGACTCGATGACAGCTAATTTCAAAAGCAGATGACATAACTGCCATATCAACAATAACAAATGTTCGTACCTACATTGCTGCTCCGATAATCTTAATAAAATTCTGTGGGGTCATAATTGAGAGTAACTTTAAAAAAACCTTGTAATCCATGATTACACTAATGAATCCCATGCCTGGTTTAATTGTTCGCCCGTATTAGACTTACACACTGTATTTGATAGTTTGGCCATGCATAGTCAGAGAGAATCCTACTGGCTTTTTCTTGTGCTAATATTGCGATCCCAAAAAGAGGGATGGATATGCTTTTTCTTACCGGTTCTTCTCGGGGTCAGTGGTGTAGGGTTAGAACCGGAAGTACATAGTTTCAATTTTATGTAACTTAGACCATTCAAAAGAGTTTGTTGCTATTCCAATTTGAATAAAGAATCATTTGACTTTGACTGGTTTCTACTAACTGACAAACTAACTTGTTTGCCAGATATTTTTTTGTAATAATTGTGGGGTTTTTCAGATACTGAGATATAGTAGATACTGAGCGAATACCTACAGCGAATGGGTTACTATAAAGTTGAATGTATCTTGTCGTATACACTGGGCACGGAACGTGTTAAAGGTAATAATGGTATTGTAAATGTAAACGATTCACTGACTACTGTCCTACAAATTAAACTAGGTAAGCTCGTCGTACAAAGCTGCCATATTAATGTACACACACTAAGTGTTGCCATTTGAGAAATTACTCGTTGGAAGAGTACAAAATTATTTTTGTGTATATTTAGGATTAAGAAAAAAATCAGGGAGATTTTAGACATAGGTTATAAACTCGATATCTTGCCTGGTGCGTGGGTGAACTAGGTTTAAAAAAAGAAGCTTTTTGCGTTTTGTTGGCTGATAAAACGTGTAGGCAAGTTTTATCGTAAAAAAAAGTTTAATATAATGCTGAAAGAGGCCTATCGAGGCCGAATAATTCCGTAATTACTTTCAATTCTCCGGTTTCGCGATTTCACGTGGTAAACTATATTTAACAGAGTCTAAATACTAGGTTTTAAAGTGGCATTCTAGACTTAAGAAGCACGAATTTATTTGTTGTTTTGTATTATAAATAGTGGTCTAGTTGTATTTATATGATTAATATATTATTATTTATCTTTTTGTTTCGGAGCTTTTAACTTATATTGGGGTCGATTAATACTGAAACCTTTTTAATTAGATGTATTTTCTAAACACCTTAACTCTTTCGCTGCGACAATTAACTGTCCACTGATATGTACTTGTACGGGGTCGCGAAGGCCTCGTACCGCAGTAAGCGTGGTAAAAATATTAATTACAAAACGACAAACAAATTGAACTATTTCATGAGATCTATTATTTTCCATAAGTTTTTCGGACAGAGAAGAATTTCAGAATTTGAGAGCGCTTCTAAATTTTGGTTGTATACACTGCTTGCAGTTACAATCCTTCCTGCCATAGAGCTGTCAATTTTGTTTTTTTTTTTCCTTCGCAGATTTGCGAACCTGATTTATATTACGATCAGTTGCGATGTAAAATCATACAATCGCTTTTCTACTCTTAATTTATCTATCCAAATATACCAATCAGTGATTTATTAAATTAATCAATAGTGATCGATCCCAGTCCTGTTTCGTAATCAACTCCATCCAAATTCTCATTCTGTCTAATTTTCAAAACTTGTCTGTCAAGTATTTTATGCGACCCATCCCCCACACTCGCGGGGATCATGGTACAAACGAATATTCTCCTGCTATGGGAATGTGGGGCACGCTTAAGCAGAGTGTAACAAAACTAGTTTAATTTTTTTTTATGGAAATTTTTGTTTTTTGGGCATTCGGATGAAGTACTCTACAGAAGGATGGAAATGTTACACTCTGTGATTAATTCGCTTTCTTCACATGATCATGTTCAGTGTAAATCTATTTGTTACCATAGATATTATGGCCAAGTACTGTAGGTAGGTTAATGTTAGTTACTGCTTACGGTTAACGAGATAAGAGTTTAATTTTTCCGTAAAAATTAAAACTGCAGAATGCCTACTTTTAATTTATAAAATCAATGAATTTTACAATATCGGCATTTGAAAAATCTGCATTTAAAAATAAATAGTATGTTATTTTTGATATTTTTTTAATGTGATCCTATAATAAAGATGGAAAAATTATGTGTTAAAAATAACAGATCGGAAAACATACATAGGTTGGGCCTATTTTTTGTTGTAATAAAATCCGAAACCTCGTACTTAATGTTATTATTGTAAGTTATTTTGTTGTAAATCATTTTGCCTTTAGTTCTCCGGCCAGTTTAAGATCTTAAATAACTTATTGAGTAATTTCAACAGGATTAATAATAGAATAATTACACATACACGCTTATTACGTTGCAAGATAAGTTTATAGCTGCAATATTTTTTATCAGTGTCGAATCATGAGGGAAAACTTAGCTTGTGTTTTTTTCGTATCAAAAATGCATTCTACATTGCAATATATAATAATACACTTCCATTTAATAACTATCCTAACGTTCCGAGCGTGACGTTTCGCCCGTGGTCGCAGGCGGACTGGCGAGAAATGATATCACGTCCTTCTAGCTGCGCGGGTTTTGCGAACTACCTGCACTTTGTCTTGATTACCTATTAAATTGTATGCTAGGGTTGTCACTTTTGTTGGGTTGTTGGTTTTTTTCAATGATATTACCCTATTTTCCATGCTTCACACTGATCAAAAGTATTGTGCAGCCTACAAAATAAATGTATAAATACGTTTTCAATTTTGCCAATTTTCTCAATAGGATAAATGCTTTCATGCCAGTTTTAAAATAGAAATTGTAAATTCACTTTTGAATATAAAATTGCCAAAGATTCGAATTGATTTGTATTTAATTGACTGTACAGTCGCCAACATATATATTAGCGCGGCCATGGAGGTCAATAATATTTGTACTCTAACGTCATGGCAATAGATGACGCCTGTACCTACCGCCTCGATATATCTGATGGCGACTGTACCTCTGAAACGGAATTGCTAATTGGATCTTGATGATAAGTTAAGCTAAGTTGTTCATAAGTTTTCGTTGAATATCATTCCAATATTTTTCTAAAATAAATGATTTGGTGCGAAAAAGCCGTAGTCAGTGTAAATGGAGAAATTGTAAAAAGTATGTTTAGAGTATTATAAAAAAGTTGATTACAAATAATAAGTGAGTTGATGTTGGGAACGAAAAACGAAAGTAGCGGTGGTACGTTGAGAGAATGAATTTGTTAGACATTAATATATATTATTATTAGAGATGTATAAATGGTTTACTATTATTATTGGTTCGAGAGAAAATACAAAATGGCGATTGTTACTAATTACGAAATGAGAATTTAGTTATAATTTTTGCAATTTCAAAATGTGAGTTTTACAATTTTGAAGAGAAAATATTAAATATGCTCATATACAGAACCTGTTGTTTTATTTATCTTATTGTTTACAAGCGACCAGCTTAACATGTTCGCTGCGGCAATTAGGTAACTGCATAATTATACGGGGTTGGAGAGACCCCGTACCGCAGCAAGTTTTTGATAGGCATACCAATGAGACGTCTAAAAACGTCAGTTCGCCTGAAAGTGTTAATGACATGCGAGAATTTTAGTGTATGTTTTTGGATTCAGGGATATGATGAGTAACAAAGTAAATGTACAGATTTACAAAGGTATACTCCATTTCAAATACCAGCGCCCGACGTAAAACTTAAGTGGCATCGGACAATGGTATTTGAAATGGAGTGTACTGTCGCCATCAGATATATCGTTATGGCAATAAATACGTGTTCAGATATTTTTGAACGCTCCGGACGCTACGATATATCTGATGGCGACAACTGTTGAACGCGGTAGCCTTGGACTGGTTACGACGTCTTAAAATGCCCTTTTCGTTGTTTGTTTGTTCACTTGCGCTTCGCATTATTTTTGGAAATTCTGTCTGATCTGGCCCCCACGATACAGGCATTACCTAGTGTGGGGATCACTGTAAAACTCAATACCTATAGTATGCAATGTATTTTTCACACCACCTATTCGAATACGGGCCTTTTCTTCCCTGCTCGGAGGGATCAAAGTGGCACTTTTCTGTTCAAGGAATTTCTATTGCTAGGCTAAAAAATTACAAAGAAATATAAAAATAAACAGTACGTTCATAATTGATAAAAATTTCTTCAGAATCGATTATTTGCATAAATATTAAATATGTGATATATCTTTTATTTTTCTCAGAGGTGGCATGAAAAGCAGTATGTGTCACACGGTATCAAAATTATTTCGTCTTGGGCGTTAACGCTGAAATCCTTCATTACGCTCAGGATTCCACTTTAGAATCCTTCCCTACGGTCGGGATTCAATTGTGGAATCCGTCGCTCCATTCAGGATTCAATATACGCCCACGCCGGAAATATACCATTTTGATCCCTTGTGACACAATCTACAATTTTTTGGCTAATAAACATATTTTGATATTTAGATTTTTATTATTTTGGGAATCTGGCAGTAAAATATGGGCTCTCGCATAGGGGCTTGTTCAAAAATCATGTAATCATATTTTGGTAATTTTGGACCCCCCTCCCCCTTGGTGATATTTGGTGAACGTAAGCCAACCCAGATTATGATCATTCGTGATATTTTGCTGATCTATCACATGAAGGGTCCACGGAAAGAACAGGTCTAGTCAATTCAAATTACAGAAGGAAAAACCACCTTACTTTTAACAGAATAAGGTGTGAATTTGCCCTGATTTTTTTAAGCACTGGACATGTTTTTTCCGTGGACTCTTCACATGATATTTCGATCCCTAAGCTAAACAATAATAAACGAACAAACATTTGAAACCGTATATTCACACGTAATACATAGGCATCTCTGCTTTCGCATCGTCACGGCCCGGCCACGACATTGGTCTAAGGCGACCAGCGGCGAGCGAATCCATGAGTTGGAGCGGGATGCCGATATGGGTACGAGAGGGAGCACCATACGTTTTCCGCTAAGCCGGTCGCCTTAGACCGATGTCGTGGCCGCGACGTCAGACTTGAAAACGGGGCGTGGTGGGAAGTGCGGCCGGTCGAGGAACTGCTTTGATGCTATGCATCCCTGGTACATAAACTGGTTTTAATCTCCAGGCAGACGTTATATGGTCCACGCATGATTAGGCTGCGTTTCCACCAGATATGTGCGAGGATGTGTTTCCATACAAATGCCGCTCGAGTCATTAATAAATAGGTGTCGCACATCACAGGTGGAAACGCAGCCTTAAGCTCGACTTCTAGTGGCGATACACTTTAATATTATGTATCTCCTGTATCAAATAGGAAATTACAATGTAAGATGTGATTCAAATTATGTACCCTTGATGTAGTGGTGCTAACAATAAATAAACAAAACAAACATTTTAAACCGTATATTCACACCTAATACATAGGCATCTCTGCCTTCGCATCATCAGACTTGAAGACGGGGCGTGGTGGGATGGGCGGCCGGTCCAAGAACGGGCTTCTCCGTTCTTCACCCATCAGCTCTGACGTGGCGTTCACGATGAAGTCGATGTTGGACTGATCGGCGACGTACGAGAATACAGCCGGGAAGCGTTGGGTGCCGCATCTGGAAATACAGTCGATTGATCGAGTTGCTTTGATGCTATGCATTCCTAGTACTTAAACTGGTTTTAGTCTACGGCAATTAGAATGGGATTTTGAAAGTACTGTTGACCACTGTGTATAAGTCAATCTAGGATAATATTCATAGTTTAAGTATAGACTTACAGACAATAGATTAATTAATCACTCACTACATCTACAGGGTGCTCGCGAGGAAACCAAAAGATTTTAGTGCTGAATTCCTGAGCGTATTTAATGTTATATAAAATTTCCTGGATTCGGCTTGGTTCCAGAGATAATTAACCTTTTTTCGAAAAAAGTTTTTCGACGTAACTCGTCATAAAACTTCCTTTTGATTACAATGCTACCACAATGTGTTCTAATATTACCACGCCTTTTGCCTGACAATCAAAAAATAAGAATAGACTTGACAAAAAACCTGTCCCTAAAAAAATCATTTAAAATTAATTTTAGCAAATTGTTGTCATGATAAAAAGTATTGGAAATGTTAAAAAGTATTAAAACAGTCTAAAAAAAAGAAAATAAAATATTTTTTTGTGGAATTTGCCATTATGACTCATAATATTTTTTGTTTATTTTGATGTCTAGAATGCATAGTTAAAATCTTTCGGTTTCCTCGCGAGCACCCTGTATAAACAACTCTTTCCTTGATAAATGCAACTACCCCCATTGAGACCTGCCCCCCCTTGAGCTGCGCCTGTAGCGATTGGCAACTTGGCTAAGCATCCAGTACAACTCACAGTTTCCGTATGCCCCATGATGCCAAGCCCCAGAGGATCCCGTCGCTCACCGCCGGCGCTCCGGTGTCGCGCTGAAACAAGAGGGCCTTGTACTGTTCACTGTATTAGAAATTGCAACATCTGCCAAGAGAGGGTTCTCAGATTCTTTGGCCATAAATTATAGGGTGATTTTTATTCATAGTCAAATTTTAGATGGTTAATTCTGAGGTCATATTGATGAACATTTACTATGAGATTCCAGAAAAAAACTGATGTTCCATACATTTCCACCTATTAATATCTCAAGGTTTGTATAGAAGATTTTATTTCTCGTATTATGACCTCAGAATTAACCCCAGTTGGCACGGTCAATAAAAAATCACCTTGTACAATGCATTCTCAATACAATCTCGAACATGACATTATACTTGGGCAAGTTGAGAGCAAGCTCGCTAGAAGAAGAGACCTTGCATTTGCAAGCAGGGATCGGAACCGGTTTTTTAGAAAAACTTCGAAATAACTAAATATTTTAAAATGTTTTACACTTTTTATGTAGTTTTCAACATTTTATGTAATTATTAACATCGTATTTTTGAATTACTCCATTTACAAAAAATATATATACCGAAGAACGAAAAAGAACGGAATTCGAACCGTTCTTTTGTATGGAGAAAAAACCGTTATCCGATCCCTGCTTGCAAGATGTTCGGATTCCATTAGACAAGCTTGTGGTTCAACGCAGAGGGTAGTTCACATAGCCCTTGATCATCAGCACTATTTCCGCCGAATGAAGATATCTCAAGCCAGTTCTACAGCAAGATCAGCTATGAGTTGTCACGTTGATTTTATAAGGGAAAAGAGTTCAACCAAAATATTCAAAGCCGCTGATACCCACTCAGCAATAGTGTCGTGATAAAGGTTGAAACCCTGAAGACTGGATTGATGACTAGGACTGCACGGTTTAAGAAACAAGCTGTCAAACAGCTAGACTTGGGCTTGGTCACAAATCACGCGATCTTTATCTTTTCTAGCTACTCTTTGGGGGATCAAATTGGGGGGTAATATTCGCTGAGGTCCTGTTATCTTTCGGCAAGAACTCACTTTGTGAGACTGCACTCACAGTGCATGATCTCTATATCTACTCAAGTAAGAAGCTGCATACATCACACAGCTAAACCTAGCGGCTTGTGTACAAATCACGCGAGTTTTTTTCGGCTACCCTTTGGAGTTTAGAAATAGAAAGAAATAGAAATACCTGGTGGGTAACAACGAAAGAACAGCGCTGGCCTAGCCAGCTACATGCTGATTTGTGACCCTTTTGTGGCAAGCTGTTGTTGTGTACTTATTTGTAAATGTGTATATGTCCATCGTGCTTGTCATAAATAAATGTTATTTCATTTCATTTCAAATAGAAATTACTTTATTCGTAACATACGTACACATACATACACAAAAAACCACAATATATATCAACGAAAAATAATTTTACAAATAAAAGCGTGTATGCTACGAAATGGCCTCCTCATCTCAGCATCTTGCTAGCAGGTTGGGGTCCAATAGGGGGGTGATATTTGTTGAGATCATGGCGGGACTAGAGGATAAGATCACAAAATAGGCGATATTTTTCCTTTTTAGGTACTCTTTAGGGCATCAAATTGGGGGGTGATATTGTTGAGGTCCTGAGATCTTTCTGCTAGAACTCACAGTACAGGGTCCTCGGCGGCCAGTCTGCTCCAGACAGAAGAAGCTCTCGTGCAGAGGCACCCCAAAGCGTTTGGTGATGGCGCCACACTTCGCGTCCGGCAGGATCTTCATCTTGGCCACTTGGAGTGTGAGGCGGAGTCTGCTGAACACCCCGTCTCTCTGAAGATAGAAGGATCGATAGAATTAATGGTATAGTTTCAGGTCTCCGGTCAGCGGTGTAGGGTTAGAAGCGCTAGTAGGTTTTTTTCCTTGCTATTGTGTGAGGCGATTCAAAATTAATAGGCTTTACTTGAATAAATAATAAAATTTGATTTTTATAAATTATAAAAAAATCCGTATACCGAAGAGAAAATGGTCTTAACGGACAGACGGACAACAAAGTCAACAAAACCTTTTGATATCTGAACACGCTTCTATCTTTATGGAAATATGGTAGGTACGCGCTATGATTATCAAGAAACTTTACTTTACTAGGAAAACTTGTGTGGGTAACATTTTTTTCATCACACTTGCTGTCTAAGCGCGCCATTGTTTGCGCGCGTAGCGGGTGTAATAGAAAAGTGATATTCCCTAGGGAGTAATAGAAATGTTAGTACGTCATTTAATAATATTATGTCTTAAAACTTATTTTTTTGTCGGCAAGTGTGACGAAAAACATTGTATGCATCACGGTAGGTAAGCGGTAAGCGGAATACTAACTCGAGTCATGAAACGTCGTTAGTCATTCCGTACTTACCTCCCTTGATGCACAATGTACTATTTCCTAACTAGTGCGCAAAAACGAACTTTGCGCACGCTTCGCGCGCGCTAATTTCTCTATTTGACGCACATGTTATGAAAAAAATCGTCCCTTACACGTGCAAAAACTTTTTTTTTACTCGGGTGATTGTCGCCCTCGTTTCACTCGGGCTCCAACTTTCACCCTCGCCGAAAAAGTTTTCCCGCACTAGTTAGGAAATGTACTATTATACGTTTTTTGTTCTTTCCATTGGAATATTTACCCTTTCTGCGCCGTAACTGGTCACAAAAACGTTGTGGAATGGAGGAATCATGGCTTTATTAGGAAGGTCCACGCTGTGAACATTGTCAGAGAACCTGAAAGAAACACAAACGAAAAATACATAATAAGACTCATTAGCTGTCATGTAGGCACTGGTCTCACTGCGAGCTACTAAGCTATGAACAATCGGCTATAAACACGAACAAAAGATACCCTCTCCCGTGTAAATAAAAGAGACACGGCGATACTCGCCAGGCGGTGATAGTTGATAGCTGGGCGAGTATCGCCGTGTCTCTTTTATTTACACGGGTGTGTGTATATTTTGTTCGTGTTTATACCCGATAGCTCATAGCTTAGTAGCTCGCGGTGAGACCAGTGCCTAGGCCTAATAGCCAAGATGCCATTCAGGTTGCCAATCGCTAACGCTTTATCGTCAATCGTAAACGAAAGGTAGCTAACTGTCTTTGTCGCACTAATATGAAAGAGTGACAGAGAGGGAAAACAACGATACGCTACTAAGCGTTAGCGATTGGCAACTTGGCTAAGCATCCTACAATCAAATACGATAAGTGATAACTAATAAATGTATGCGGATGACAGATTGGAACGCAAAGTCACGTGACTATTTCCATATTTTCCATAGGTAGGTACATTATTATGGTCACGTGACTTATCGTTTATCGTATAACCACCTTATTCATAAGCGTTTGTTAACTTTACAAGCCGCTTATAATTGTTTGCCCCTTTTGCTCTTATGGACATAAAATATTGTTAAGACCGAAAGGGACAAACAATTATTAGCGGCTTGTTAAGTTAACAAAATTTTAGGAATAAGGGGGTAAGATTGCAGAATGGTATCTTGGTTAGGTAAGATGATAATTCAGTTTTCACTTCTTTCACCATTCCTAAATGAAATATATCTGTCAGATAAATGTTTGCAGTCCTTTTCTTTCATGGCGGAAAAAGATAGTATGCACAAAGTTGTAGGCAATTGTGAAATAGACCTTTAGAATAAGTTTTTATCTAAACGTTGGTAAACTTCGGTATTTTTCCTTTGGTATATGTAATATGAGTTTATTTTATCTGGGTACTTAAAATGTTTAATGTCTCGCACAATCGGTAACCGGGAAGTGGGTTCAATTAACTAACTTTTCAGATTTTTGACTACCGACAGACAAACCAACATCAGGGCCAGGACTTCAGAATGCCAAAAGAGTTCACTTAATATTTTGAATGATATTCGGGTTTGGAGTTCCAAAGTTACCAGGAGT
Source organism: Thaumatotibia leucotreta (assembly GCA_025490895.1). Lineage (NCBI taxonomy): Eukaryota > Metazoa > Arthropoda > Insecta > Lepidoptera > Tortricidae > Thaumatotibia > Thaumatotibia leucotreta. The sequence goes on from JALPQI010016739.1 coordinate 23,863, forward strand.
ACATAACACCAAAAGAGCTCTCACTTGATCATCGTGTCAAGCAAAGCCGATATCAGCTGGCAGTTTCCGAATGCTCCAATTCGGATGTTTTCATACTTCGACGACAACTTTTGTTAGTCATAACGTTTAAAAGTTACCAGGAGCACATAATATCAAAAGAGCTCTCACTTGATCATCCTGTCCAGCAACGCCAACGCGATGTCGTTAGCTGGCAGCTTCCGAATGCTCCAATTCGGATGTTTCCGGACCTCGGCGATGAACGCAATCTGGCCTCCAGTGTCGATGCTGTGGGCGCCTGCGCGTATCTTCATACGGCTTACCGCTTTGGACCTGGGTCGCGTTTTATAAAGTTACAATTTACAATTTCGCTGTTTGCCTCTCTTTCTAGCCAATATGTACGTGCGTTAGAGAGGCAAACAGCGAAATTGTAAATTGTAACTTTATAAAACGCGACTCTGGTAGTTTAAAATCTGGCTTACTGATGATTAGATTCCGTGGGGCGAAACTTCTTGACAGCTAGGGGGGCTTCCTATATCGATAAACTCGTTTATCGATACTTGTTCTATAGACTAGTGACCGCGATTGTGTGTTTTTTGTAACTATTGATCACTTTATGAAATTTTGTTATGCTCCTATAACCTCCACAGAAATTGAAAAGTCTTCTAGCCACCTGAAATGGATTTTTCTTCCGTTTTCACGGAAACGCTTAACGCCCGAAAATATGGAAAAAAATCTGATGGTTTACTTAACAATCATCGGACAGTCATGAAAAAAATTGAGACGAATAAATTTTTAAAAACGTTTTCAAAAAAGAAGAAGAAAATTTTGCTGCTATTTTATTATATGGGTAATACTCTTTTAATATTTTTTTTTATAAGTAAACCTTTGTGTGATCACTAGTATTTAGAACAAGTATCGATAAATTTGTATATCGATATAGGAAGTCCCTAGCTGTCAAGATGTTTCGCCACACGGAATCCGATGTCTGCTGATGATAGCGACCCTTATCTTAGTTTATAATTGAGAATTTCTCAAAAAAATTTTACAATTTGAACACATATTTCTACTTCGATATTGATTAATATGCTGGTAGATTTGATGCTGAGCAACATTTCCCAAAATATCCCAAAATCTTAGTATGAAACGTTTCTTTTTAATTACCAAAAATGTATCGGAATGTAATAACAAAAAATAAAAGTCCATACAAACTTCTTGGGACATTTTGGGAAATGTGGTGGATCATTGACTCTATCAGCCACTGAGGTAAACAACTAGAGACGAACACTCCATACTTTTGCTACGCATTTTGCGTGAAAGATATCACAAATGAGGCGGAAACAAACAAAATCAAACCAAAGCCGAAACGATGGAACTATCAAAATATATATATCCCCTTTCCACTTAGCCTTTCAAATCAGCATCGAAAGATCATCTGTCTTCCACTACCTAATTGTATGGGTATAAATCTATGCTATCAGCCTAGCAATTTTTATCACTATCGAAGATGTGATCCAAATGTAGAAACTTTTTGAGAATTGCACACTTTTCCTTTCTATTTAAATTGCAATGACGGTAAAAATTTTAATATGAAGTGACGTAATTTTAAACTTGATTCTCTATAATAAGACCGAGTGGCCGAGGGGTACAGGCATCAGCCGCGAAAGCTGAGTACGTGGGTTCGATCCCCACCTCGGACATAGGTGATCTTGGTCGTTTTTCTTTGGTATATGACATCTAATATTTATGATTGATTCTCTTTGTTTTTTGGCTTCCACTTTGTCAGATAGATTCATCAGCCTAAATAGTCAAATTATGACATTAGAGGAGTCGAAAATACAAATATCTACGAGTAAGCATTCCTGTAAGGTTCTAAATACAAAACAACTCCTAAGGCTCGGTTTCAGCAAACTTTATTCGGAGAATAACGTTTAGGGTGCGGCTACACTTAGGCGGAGAGGAGCGGAGATGTGCAAAATTGACCAATTACATTCTTCAAATTCAAAATTCGGAACACTGTCATGCGGTCTCATTGGCCAATTTTCCTCCTCCAGGGTGCGGCTCCTTTTCACCTCAGTGGAGCCGCACCCTTACTCTCAGATACTGGCCCCAATTTCACCACATTGACAAGTCTTACAATTGTAAATTTACCGTTTCTTCAATCTGGGGCGTCTATAGGCTACAGTTACCGTTTACTATCGGAAGGGCCGTGCGTTAGTTTGACACCAACATAAAATGTAGTGGAGGAACTTTAATATAATAAATGAGCAGCAATTAACTACTTTTTTGTGAAGCAAAATTACAATTGTCACAAAAAGCATGACAATTGTAGCGAAATTCCGACCTATACCGAACCACATGTCAAGATTGAATGAGAATTGTACTAAATCTTGCAACAATTGTCACGGGGTTTCGGAAAATAAAAAGTAGTTTATTAACGATTTAATAACGTAATCAGTAATAATTTTATGTTGGTAGCAAACGAGCACATGGACCGTCCGATAGGAAGCGGTAGCCGTAGCCTACGGAGGCCTGTGACGTCAGTAAGTGATATTTTACAATTGTCACACTTGTAATTATGGTGAAATAGGCCACTGGTGTCAAATTACTATGGAGTTTTGACATTACTATCTGTGAGTGCGAGTAAGCGTTATTCTTCAAATAAAAGTTTGATGATATCGAGCCTTAGTATTGCAATTTAATGAGGTAATTCATCTATGGCTGGGTTGTTGCCCTATCTATGCCACGTTCGAAAAACGTATGTCGATCTTCTCCATATATACGTCACCAAATGATTACTACTTGTGTTAATAAAGACTCGAGCCGTTCAAGTCCTTCACTCGGAGACTCAACTCTGATGTAGTCAAAGCTTGAGTTTTTTACAATGTTACATACAGAGAGTAGAGTCCTTTCGACTCTGAAACTCACCAGTAGGTACCTAGTGTTTGAAAATTATTATTTTTTAGTTAACCCTTAATTCGGCAATGTTCGTCACAATGAACAGAGTCTTCGACCAACTTTTTGTATTTTTTCTTAACTTTAAAAGGTTCAAACTAATGTCAATTGTTTAAATAAATAGACCCGAAGTAGAACCAAGTACTACTTTGTTATCTGGTAGAAAATCGAGCAGAACATGGAAAGGGACCCGGAAACCGTGGTAGCACCCATAGAGTTTTTTGTTCAGGGCACTGAAATGTATAACATATCAAAATTTCAGAAGATTGGACTGAAACCACATTTTCCATACTTTAGTTTCGGGGTCCTTTGCCAATTTAAGGGTTAATTGAGTTTCAACACGTTTCAATGAGAAATTAATATTGTGACAAAACCATCCAGAGTTTTTTTATTGAATTGATATAAGTGTGGAACAAAAATAAGCTTCTTGTTTCGTATTAATATGCTTATTCTGCACCTTGAACATTTTTTTTATAATGAAATTGTATCATTTAATAATTTTTGAGCCTTCAAAAGCTTGTCTTCATATAAGGACTCGAATTTTATGTGCATGACTTGTCCTGCACGTAAAATTCAACGAAAGAAGGACCTACTCGCTTAAAAGGACTCTACTCACGACTCGTTGTCTTTCAAGCTCGAAAGTTCCGTAAAAATTAAAAGCGCCCTAAAATTGGACTTTGAACTCAAGTCCTCACCAACACTACTTACTTCCAAAAGCAGTTAGCTGTTGATATGATCAGCTGCGGGTTGAGCAAGGCCCCCGTGCACCAATGCTGGTTGTCCTTCTGGATAGACACCACGTAAGGATAATCTTCGGCCTTGGCGTCCCGGGCTTCCATCAGCCGGCGACTGTCCTCGAGCGCTGAGCAAACCAGGTTCGGGTTACAAATAAAAAGACATTTCAATTTGAAACATTTATTGCAGATTTATTGTTTACCTTTTGGTTTCTGCTTCAATGCAGCGCGGCGTTTCGGCTCTGGGTTTTTCTTTTCCTGCTTGACGGTCTTTTCTTTAGCATTCGCCTTTTCGTTTGCTTTCACGGCTTTGTCCTTGTCTTGGACGTTACCAGCTCTCAGGATGCGGGATCGGTTTTTACGTTTGCGCATAACGCGTTTGTGTTTTTTGTTTCTCTGGGTGTTACGCTGGGTTTTCTGTGGTCTTTTTCCTAAAGCGTGCTTGGAGCGTTGAGATTTTTTTACGACGCGTGATTTAGCTGCTGTTTTGATGTGGGTCCGACGGCTAATAGTCGCGTTGGGGCTAGCTGCTGGTTTATCTTCTTTAAGTTTAGGTGCGTCAGTCTTTTTTTCTGCTACCGTCGTGGCGTCTGGCGTTGCTTGCCTCTTAAATCTCTTCGCATCTTTGAAATATGGTACTTTCTTGACTCTGCTTTTCACGTCTTCGCTGACTTCTATCGGGAAGAAATGACTATCTTGCTGTAGGACCTCTAAGGCCTTTTTCTCTCGCTCGATAGCAGATCCACGGTCCATTGGATCAAACCTTGTAAATGATTTACCTTTATTCATGTTCTTGTAAATTGTGCCTGCATTCATTATTTTGAAGTTATCGCGGTGGGGATGCACTTTTTTTGGGTAAGTCTTGAGTATAATGCTCGAAGCATCTTGGGAGTAGGCATTGTGCAAATAGTAAATTATTAACAGCAGGAACAGTGTCTTCATTGCTCGGATTTTGACGCATATATTGAAATAGGAATTGTAAACGTATATGATAACTTTATGGCGTTTTGAAATGAAACCGATAAGGAATGGGTTTATGCATTTAATTTGATTTTATAAGTATTGGGTTGTTCTCAGCTGATAGCAGAAGTTATTGTTCAGTTTATTTATGTACATAAGTTTCGAAATAAAAAAGGTTAACTGAAACGTAAAAACATAATACATAATGCATAGTTGTGTTTATTGACTGTTCCTATTATACATAAACATAGATTGATAATAATGATAATATTGTTATAATCGACTTACAGTAATAATCGCCTTATGAAACTAGTAACAAGACATTAAAGCTGACCTGTTAATAAAAAAACATAAGATAAGGGTCACGCATTTGGACGACTTTCAAAAACTCATTAGTATTCCCGATAATAGTAACTAGTAAACTGCAATCATATATCGGAGCATATAAGGTCGTCATATGCTTGTTAACCACCACCACCAGCCACCAGACCACCACCAATAGGTACATTCGACATCAAAGATATCCTTACGGTTTAGGTGCCAAATAAATATATATTCGCGACTTTATTACATCGAAGTTAAGGTAGTGTAAATATGTTTTTGGCGCCTAAACCGTAATGATATCTTTGACGTCGACTGTACATTACGAAAGAAAGATAAGATTTCCAAGTAGATTTTCGGTTAGAGTTAGGCTACGGAGTCAGGTTATGACGTATGCAAAATTGTGTGTATTTTGCTCATTGTTCAATAGACTCTGGACTAATCTACTCCTTAGCGAGTTTCTTGCTGCGTTGCCAACTGGTGCAGTATGTTCTTCCCACGCGGTGCGGCGCCTTTGGAGCGAGAGAGACGCACTCTTGGATCATGTATTACTCTTGACAGTCCATAATGCCCTAGTCCTTAGGGAGTTCTTTGAAGGTGGTGAGCTCTCTCTGAATAGAAACTACCTATCCGTTTTTGATGTAAGGTAATAAAATTATTGAATATTAGTTTGCCATTTCTAGTTCCTGTCTAGCTAAAATTATGTGTATTTTGCTCATTCTTCATTGTTCATAGACTCTGGATGCTTAGCCAAGTTGCCAATCGCTAGCGCTTGGTAGCGTATCGTAGTTTTCCCTCTCTGTCACTCTTGCTTATTAGTGCGACAAAGACAGTTAGCTGCCTTTCGCTTACGATTGACGTTTAAGCGCTAGCGACTGGTTACTAATCTACTCCTTAGCGAGTTTCTTGAAAGCGGCAAGCTGCGTTGCCAACTGGTGCAGTATGTTCTTCCCACGCGGTGCGGCGCCGTCGGAGCGAGAGAGACGCACGACCCGCCCGCATTCTTGGATCATGTATTCTAGCTCGTTCTCGAAACTGCTGCCGTCTCCTGTTTGGACAAAGATCATGAGATTCTACAGTATGAGGCTTAGTCAAGGACCCTCTTACATGGGAAACAGCGATTATAGACGAAATTCGTAAATTTCGAGGATTTGTCTCTCTCACTCTAATGACGCCCTCGTTTGAGTGACAGAGAAAAAACCTCAAAATTTACGAATCTCGATTTTCGTGGTAGTAGGCCAGAACTAACAACTCCACATTTGCCCAGCCCAGTAATGGACTGACTGCATATGAAAAAGTAAAAGAGCTTTCTTCGCGAAAATTCTATTGAGTCCCTTAAACGGGTCACTATTTTTGCATATAAGTGCTTCATACGTCGATGTACCAGAATAGGCTTAAGAGCTAATTATATATTATACCTTCGTCCAATCGAGCAGTTGGCTACTTATACAATATCCATAGGTACATTTATCAATTATCAGCTACCCGAGCCCAGGTCTATTCGTGAAAATCGTGAACCATGGTCAATTAATACCTAAATATGACAGTGAACACAACACAGGCTAGCTAGCTAGGAATATAAAATAGTTCTTCGTCATCATCACCATTGTTAGCCGATAGACGTCCACTGCTGGACTTAGGCCTCTACCAGTAGGGGTACTTATTTATTGTCGTAATCACCACGCTTGACATTGGGGTTGGCGAACGCTTCATACTTTTTAGTAAAGATGGTGGACTTTTTAGGCTCTAGTGCTAGAAGTGGGTCATTTTACGTCAGCTCCAAAACTTCGGAGGGCCATCTGTACTAAAAAACGTCGTACGAGACACGTGCAAAAACGAAATTCGTAACTCGTGTCGATTTAAAACACCTATCGGTCGTGTTTTAAAACATCGCCACTCGTTTCGAATTTCATGTTTTTCGTACTTGTGTCGTAATTATTTTGTTAATTTAAAATACGATACTGTACGTTGCGTCCATCAACATACCAGGAGATCAGAACTAAGTAAGATCCTACCTTCACCCAGTCGAGCGGTTGGCTGCATACATTTATTGGCTATCCGGGCCAGTTGGGAGCGCTCAGAGCTCAAGGCTTCGTCCAGATCGAAGAGTTCCAGCGGGGGAGGGGGCGGCTCGCGGAACGTGGGGGGGAACACCTGAGGAAGATGTGTGATAGAGAGGTCAGAGCTGGTCTCTATTTACGTCTTCGTTGGAGTGACAGAGACAAAGAAATTTACGAACTTAGGTGTTCGCAGTTGTACTAAACGCCAAGGCGATATTAAGGTGCGTGCAGACCAAAAGAGCATTCGCTGCTCTATCCCCCTACTCTACGAAATTCGATCGTTACACGAAACGTTATTGGTTGATTTCGCAGAGCGGGGGATAGAACAGCGAATGCTCTTTTGGTCTGCACGCACCTTAACCTAGTTACTAGCCCGTTACGTGATTGAATACCGTGTTTGTGTGCTTCGCCGCGAAATCACAATCGTGCAGCTTCCTTGTCATACTTATTAAGTATTTAACAAGTGCAACAGAGGCAACCACGATCGTGGCCCTCGATCCGCAAATGTCGAGGATTTATCTCTCTCACTCTAATGACGCCTTCGTTGGATTAGCAGAGAAAAATCCTCCAAATTTACGAATTTTAGTAAAGGATGTCCCAAAAATAACGCAAGATTTGAAATCGATGAAACATACTTATTTTTGTTTGTTTTTTTTTTTATTTCTTAATTTAATCATAAAGTAAAAAGAATAGGGTTTAGTATGGTAAAGCATATAGAGAAATTACTCCGAAGGCTTTGCTGTGACATATCACTCCTTTGTTCAAATTTTCTATGAAATTTGCATAAATATGGGTGAATTTCGTTGCTGCAGTGTGGAATCCCCTCCTTCAAACCAATGGGCGATCGAGAGCTTGTGACATAGAACTTTGACTATAAATAATAAATAACCCCATAAAAAATAAACAATTATGTTAAATAGCAATATTTGGGATTCACTGAAATGAAGGGAAAACGGCCAGAAAATGGGGTAAAAGAAGTTTTTCGTCAAGGAGACCAGGGCTGCAGGGCTATTTGCAATTATAATACTTAATCATATTCTGTGTACTTTATGTGTCAGGGAAAAAAATGGAAATGGTCAAAAAACTAAGCTTTTTCATTAAATTTAAATCTTGCGTTCTTTTTCGGACACCCTTTATAATAGTAGGCCAGTAGCCGTACTATGAGTTGGCAGGTGTCGGTTGCGATAGGTTTTACTCGAAACGTAAATTAATGCGCTCCAATTATTATTACGAGCGCGATATAATAATTTCGTATCGAGTAAAACCCAACGTAAACATTACTTATTGTTTGTTTGTAAGTTTTTGTGCAATTTTGAACTTTTCTACCCTTTCAATTCAATTTCTTTATTTCGCACATATAAGTTTACAGTAATAACCAACACACTACACGGTAAATTAAAATTACAATTATAAACAATACAATAAATTAATCATAGTTAATAAATTTACAATGTCATAATAAATCTAGCAAATATCAAATATATTAAATATCAAAATTCATTTTACCTTCAGTTATACACAATATAATAAAACAATCGAAGTTCCAAGATGTTAAAATATTTATTGAATTAATTAAAAATTAATGCAATAGATTATAATTATAATAATAATAAAGTAAAAAAAAATAAAATAAGTAAAAAAAGTTTTAAGTTAAACGGTTTTAATTGCACCAAAAACTAGAAAATAAAAATTAGTTACAGGCGTAGATGATATTTTCTGTACATTACTCACGTGGAACTATTATCACTGTAGTCTTCCAGAGTCGGATGCTAAAAGCAACGTTTAGCCTCTATGTCAGTGGATTAAGCGTTTAATCGGAAACTTTTACCAAACTGAAATAAAAAAGTGGGGCGTACGCGATTGCGATTAAGTCACTATAGATATTTAGGAACATACATAGAAAGTCAAGACATCAATAGTGTAATGTAATGAATTTAAGCTATTTTCCCATTAAATCCAAAATTAAAGCTACAATAACATATTTCAGCTTGTATGTCTCTTTATAATAACGCCCCACGTTTTTATTTTAGTTTGCTAAAAGTTTCCGATTAAACGCTTAATCCACTGACATAGAGGCTAAACGTTGCTTTTAGCATCCGACTCTGGAAGACTACAGTGATAATAGTTCCACGTGAGTAATGTACAGAAAATATCATCTACGCCTGTAACTAATTTTTATTTTCTAGTTTTTGGTGCAATTAAAACCGTTTAACTTAAAACTTTTTTTACTTATTTTATTTTCAAGTTTTTAGTGCAATTGTTACTACTTATGCTTATTCTAGATCAAGGATATTGTTTGTAACATGCAATATAATTATGCATAGTAGCGTATATACTCTCCTGCTTATACTACACCTTAGATAGTAGAGATCTGGCAATACGGTATATATCATTGATTTATTGAGAAAATCAAGTTTAAATTTTCATATTGCACACATTATAAAAGTCGGATTTCAAGACTATAAAATATAGACTCACACTCGCAGTAGACCAAATGGAGGATCGTAGGTCTGACTGAAAGTCTGACGCGTACCAAGGGTCCAAAGGGTCAATTCAAGCTATCAGTACTATGGTACGCACTACGCGAACCCGAGGGACTCCCACACTCAGTCTATCAACCGGAGTGCCGCAGGCCTGACGGCTCGCGCTACGCAAACCACTCACGCTGTCAGTCTGTCAGCCGTACGGCCGCAGGCCCGACGGCTTGCCTTACGCGAACCACTCACGCTGTCAGTCTTATCAGCCGGAGGGCTGCAGAAGTGCAGACCCGACAACTCGCCTTACACTAACCACTCACGCTGTCAGTCTATTAGTCGGAGGGCCGCAGGCTCGACCACTTGCCCTATGGAAACCACTCACGCTGTCATCTATCAGCCGGAGGGCCGCAGGGCCGACGGCTCGCCCTACGCGAACCACTCACGCTGTCACTCTATCAGGTGGTGGGCCGCAGGTCCGACGGCGCGCCCAACGCGAACCACTCACGCTGTGAGTCAATCAGCTGGAGGGCCGAAGGCCCGACGGATCGCCCTACGCTTTGCGATCCACTCACGCTGTCACTCTATCAGCTAGAGGGCCGCAGGTCCAATGGCTCGCCCTACGCGACCCACGCACGCTGTCACTCTTTCAGGTGGAGGGCCGCAGGTCCGACAGCGCGCCCAACGCGAACCACTCACGCTGTCAGTCTATTAGTCGGAGGGCCGCAGGCTCGACCACTTGCCCTATGGGAACCACTCACGCTGTCACTCTATCAGGTGGAGGGCCGCAGGGCTGACGGCTCGCCCTACGCGAACCACTCACGCTGTCACTCTTTCAGGTGGAGGGCCGCACGTCCGACGGCGCGCCCTACGCGAACCACTCACGCTGTGAGTCTATCAGCTGGAGGGCCGAAGGCCCGACGGCTCGCCCTACGCTTTGCGATCCACTCACGCTGTCACTCTATCAGCTAGAGGGCCGCAGGTCCGATGGCTCGCCCTACGCGACCCACTCACGCTGTCACTCTATCAGCTGGAGGGCCGCAGGCCCGATGGCTCGCCCTACGCTACGCGATCTACTCACGCTGTCACTCTATCAGCTGGAGGGCCGCAGGCCCGACGGCTCGCCCTACGCGAACCACTTACGCTGTCACTCTATCAGGTGGAGGACCGCAGGGTCCGCAGGTCCGACGGCTAGTCCTACATGAACTACTCACGCTGTCACTCTATCAGCTGGAGGGCCGCAGGCCCGACGGCTCGCCCTTCGCGATCCACTCACGCTGTCACTCTATCAGCTGGAGGGCCGCAGGCCCGACGGCTAGTCCTACGCGAACTACTCACGCTGTCACTTTATCAGCTGGAGGGCCGCAGGCCCGACGGCTAGTCCTACGCGAACTACTCACGCTGTCACTCTATCAGCTGGAGGGCCGCAGGCCCGATGGCTAGTCCTACGCGAACTACTCACGCTGTCACTCTATCAACTGGAGGGCCGTAGGCCCGACGGCTCGCCCTACGCGATTCACTCACGCTGTCACTCTACCAGCTGGAGGGCCGCAGGCCCGACGGCTCGCCCTACGCGATCCACTCACGCTGTCACTCTATCAGCTGGAGGGCCAAAGGCCCGACGGCTTGCCCTACGCTACGATCCACTCACGCTGTCACTCTATCAGCTGGAGGGCCGCAGGCCCGACGGCTCGCCCTACGCTACGCGAACCACTCACGCTGTCACTCTATCAGCATAAGAAGGCTCAATGTCACCCAAAGGGCAATGGAGAGGGCTATGCAAGGAGTCTCTCTGCGATATCGGATTAGAAATTAGACCATCCGCAGCAGAACCTAAGTAACCGATGTAGCTCTTCGAATCGCTGAACTAAAGTGGCAGTGGGCGGGGCTCGTTGCGTATGGAACCGACGGCCGTTGGGGCGGGAAGGTTCTCGAGTGGCGGTCGCTTACCGGAAGGCACATCGTAGGCCACCCACAAGGCCGAGGCCTATATTCACCAGTGAACGTCTTTCGGCTGATATGATGATGATGATGATAATAATGAAATCCGTATTCCGTATGTTTCTACCAAATATCTAAAGCAGTGCTTCAAAATCTACATTTCGATAAACCTAGCGGTTGTGGCAGGCAGTAACACTGGAGTATCAGATCTGAGGAGTTGGACGTTAGTATGAAATTCGCATGTTTCTACTTAATATCTAAAGAACTTCTTTAAAATCAGGATATCGATAAAAGATAAACCTTGCGATTATTGTGGGCAGTACTACAGCATCAGGAGTGAGGAGTTGGAAGTCAAGATAAGGCTGTTAGTATTCGATTGTGCCGAACATGCTATACCTTCATTTTCACGTGTCTAACACTCTCGGTTAAGGTAAGCAGTACGTCTGCAGCATCAGGCTTTGAGGATACAAGGATACAAATATTATAATATTGCATTGTCATGGGGACTTGATAAGAGTTCCAAATTTTATTG
>JALPQI010016740.1:0-24529 GCA_025490895.1 Thaumatotibia leucotreta
GTTCGCATAGCATGATAAACTATTAGGTGTAGTGCAAGGTTGATATAAATACAGATACACAATAAGATACTTACGAGTAGGTAATTTTATACATTACAAAAGAACAAGAAAACATTTTTTTTACCAAATATCTTGATACCTATTCGATTTAAAGCATATCATCGTAAAACAGGGTGCTTAGACAAGTTGAAAATCGCTAGCGCTTCAGCGTCAGTCATAAGCGAAAGGCAGCTAACTGTCTTTGTCGCACTAATATGAAAGAGTGACAGAGAGGGAAAACTACGATACGCTACTAAGCGCTAGCGACTGGCAACTTGGCTACGCATCCAGATAGGGGAAAGTGGGGATTTACTCTATGCTTCGTAGAAAAAAAAGTACTAGCAATTTGGAAATAAAATCAATGCTGCTTGGTGGCTATATTATCTGGCTTTTATAATAGTTTGGCTTAGAGCTAATACAAAGTAAAGTCAGAACGTCAGATAGTTTTTCCCAAAAAATGAAAATTGTACGAAAACGCCCCATGCGTGGGGTACCTACCTTCGTACATAGTATTTTTTACCACATTATTATATTATTTATTTACAAATATTGTATTCATATATCGACGACTTCATTTAGAAATAACAATATTCCCACTTAACAAAAATATTGGGGTACATTCGTACAGTAAGGATTCTCAATTTTTCATACATTCTTGGCTGTACGAAACTACCCCAACCAACAATGAAAAAGTGAAAACAAAAAATAAAAATAACCGATATCCTAATCATAAAATAAATCATTTCATACGTAGTTCAAAGATTAGCTTATGAAATACAGGGTGTCCGGTGGCAGATTTCTGTTTTCAAAGTCAATTATAAAATAAATAAAAAACTTTGGTTTTGACATTTGGCGGGAATACATTACTGAATATTGCGGATTTTGTTTTCAACATGTCTCAATGGTCAGAACACCACCGTTCTTATGCAATTGAAGCGTTTTTTAAAGCTAATGATTCGTTAGTTATTACACTCCGACAATTTTGTTTACATTTACATTTCAATATTCGTCGTGTAAGTAACGGGCCGAGTGTACATTTGATTCGATCATGGGTGCAAAAGTTTCGAAAAAGCAGAGTTTATAATAATAACCCACGATCTATAGGTGATTTAAAAAAATATATCATTACTCATTAGTGAAATCAGCAACATTTCGCAGGATATGCTGCGGGCGAGTGATACAAAACACGAGGCTCCGTTTCGAGGAGTGGGCAAGTGTAGAAGGATGACATTTAGTCGATGTTATTTTTAAATAACTAAATCCGCATTTGTTATCCATATTTTGAGATATTAATAAAGTTTGTAGCTTACAGTAATTTTTTTATTTTAAGTTATAATTAGAAATCTGCCTTCGGACTCCCTGTATATTTAATTACGTGTCTAACTGAGCAAAGCTTTCTGAAATAAAAGCATTTAAAAATGACTCTTATAATTACTTTGAGGTGTCAAAAACACGTTTTAATTTTCTTTTAAGAAACTAGGGTGATGGCACCAGTCATGGACATTGAACCAGTTATGGGCATATTTTTCTGTTACTCAAAATATTAGGCAAACGTTAATTAATTTTTCAACAAGCAACACTTAGCCTTAAGCTGTCATAATGACAACGTCACATGAATCGGCCGTTTCCTTTCAAAATGGTGGCCGAAAATTGTACACCCGAGCAAATAGGTCAGGCTAAATATGAATAATGATACGAATAAAACTGATTTGAGATATATTTGTCTGTATTTTAATTTCACAAACATTACACTATCCAACAATGGATGTCTATTAATGGTGATAGCATGTCAGTAAATGGGTGTCTATAACTGGTACTGTCCATAAATGGTGGTCCATTACTGAGTTTGTGTTGTACATTACTGGTGTTTTAAATTGTTTCCAAAAAAACAATTTTTTTACAAATAGCATATAATTTTTAGATATGTTTGCCCTATTTAAATGTTTGTCCTATATTTCTTTGTCAAAAACAAAATCCATAGTTTACATTATTAAAAAAAAGGTGCCCGTAAACAAAAAAATAACAAATCAGCGATCTTAACATGTCCATGATTGGTGCATTCACCCTAGCTGCCATATTTACATCCCTTCTCGGTGATGAATTATGCATATTAGTGGCCGTTATACATACAAATATGAACATGTTCGCATGTCGCATAGCGGAGATATGACCACTGTACGAATGCTCCCGCTGTACGAATTCTACCCACTCTCCCCTACAGTATCCTATGGAGGAGGCTTATGTTCAGCAGTGGACGTCCTACGGCTGAACTGATAATAATAAATAAATATCTTGGACATCTTAGAGGTACACAAATCAACTTAGTCTCACGGTAAGCTCAATTAAGGCTTTTTCCCCACACTAGCTCGGAAACACCTACTTCCCTCACTAATTTCAGTGAGGGAAGTTGCATTTTAATCACTTGTGAAGGAAGTAAATTGACAGATGAACTGTCTAAACGTTCAAAACCATGGAACGTCAAACGCTGGTATGGCTATGATTCGCTGATTATTTTTTGAGGGACACCATGAAAATTTTATCATACACCAGATTATTTCATTTATTCAAGATAATAAATTAGATTTTTAGTATTTCATAAAAACCTATCGCAAAATCTTATCATATTGGACAAAAACCAGATAGTATACTTTTACATTCAGAACGCAACCCGCTAACACTGACGTCTTGTACGTCAATGTTGCCAACTTATAAAAAATACTCGAATGTAATTATAAAAAAAAAATAAGTTAAAAGTCTAAAATATAAGAAAAAAAATGCAATTTATACAAGTTACAACATTAATTGATCTCATAACTATTATATTGATATTATAGTATGTTGCTGTAGTTAAATACTAAAAAATATATTTTGTTATTATAGGTAGTACTAGAACTACTCTAAGTTATTTAATAAAGACTGATTTGTTGCATTGATTGTTTTTTTTACACGTTCGTAGCTGCTTCCTCGCTTTAGTGTGGGGAAAATTGTTGTGTTGCACATGGGAGCAAAGTTTGTTTAATTATCGTGCCTTGAAACCCTCGCAACGCTCGAGATTCCATTTTTAAACCACTCGCTTCGCTCGTGGTTCAACTATGGAATCTCTCGCTAGCTCGGGTCTCAATATTGGCACGATGATTAAACAACCACTTTCCTTCCTTGTACAACAAATAACTATTGTTATCTATCAAACTATCTACTTAGAAATACTCCAAAGTCATTACTTTACTGTTTACTCACATGAAGATAAAATGCGTTATTACGCTCGTTTTCAAGAATAAAGGCCGGCTTTCCGAGCTAGTGAGGGGAAAAAGTTTTTTAAATATCTGACAATAACTAATACCTAATAAATTATTTATCTTGAGTGTATAATATTATGCGGGCGTTAGTCGCGTTGTCATCATCGGAAGCCGAAATCAATACAATGGCAGCATAGTGTCTAGTGTATAGAATACTGCATTTCATAATAAGTGAATTAATAACCAGTCATCTAGGTAATTGAACCAAGATTATTTACGAATGCACTAAAACACGCAGAGAAATCATTACACGGCCAAGCATCATTTGTTATGGTTAGTTTACCTTGCTCGAGTTGCAAAATGTGCCCAAGGCAAGGAATCCCATACGATTGCTATCAAGAATTCTGATGAACTGCCAAATATGCCATTTTATACATTAAACCATGAATGTTATTGTTTGATACGATCTGACCTATTTCGTGATATTAAATATTTTTAGGCGGTACATTTTGAAATTTCTTTGCCATTTTGGTTGCATGCAATATAAGGTTATTTCAGGTATAGTAGACTTAAAATGGTGGGCCAATCAACTTTTACACCGACATTATGTCTCCTGCACTACTTTTGGTGACCTTACTCACAAATAACGCGTTCATGTTCAGTTGGTACATACCTAAATGTGTCAGTGTGATCTTGGATGAAGCATAATACATGAACAATTTTTACGCAATTTCTCTAACAAACTTGATAAAAGTTGTTATAGTTTGGAACATAGCGTAAAGAATAATAATAAATAATTTATATTATGACAAAATTTTAGAACAAAATTTATATTATCAAATCGAGTAGGCTTGATTTTCGTGGTCACTGAAAACCAGACTAGATAATAGAATACTTTCTTTTTATGAAAGCCTTATTGATCTTTGTTCTATATCGTTCTTACTATTTCATTTGTTATGTATGGAATCGAAAATATACAGGGTGGTCCTAACCTTGAGGTCAAAAAATTTTTTTTAGATTCCTCACGTCATGAGCTATCAGAATATACCCTATGTATGTTAGCCGATTTTTTGTAGTTTTCGAGTTATGAATTTTTGATTTTTTTTTGCGAAATTCTGGTATGAAGAAATTTATTAATAAAAAAAAACTATTGGGTTTTTTAACTAGTTTCGTTTTGTAAAAGTATTACTACAAATAAAGCATTTACTGACAAAAAAATTAGCGTCCTCACTTAGATACAAGTAGGATAAAAAAATACCAAATTCAAAATTTTACGCTAATAACGCATCAAAATAGCATTAATGTACGTCAATAAAAAAATAAAACATATCCCAAGAATTTTCGTATTCTAAAGACCGCCCTAGACCTTGAGCCTTCGTAAAAGCAAAATAAAAGTGATCTTAATGATGAGGATTTTTCGAAGTAGTCGGTCAAATAAACTTAAAAAAGCTTAAAATTTTAATGTAGTAAAAAATTACTTGAATAACTACACAAATTGAGTTTTCGTGGTATTTTCTGTCTTTGTTTATTGATAAAAACAACAAAAGAGACGAATTTTTACTTCATTTTTAAATAAAAAATTTAGAAGCCTTTTTTTAAGTTTATTTGACCGACTACTCCAAAAAATCCTCATCATTAAGTATGACTTTTTTTTTGCTTTTACGAAGTTTTAAGGTCTAGGACAGTCTTTAGATTACCAAAAATCCTTGGGATATGTTTTATTTTTTTTATTTACGTACATCAATGCTATTTTGATGCGTTTTTAACGAAAAATTTTGAATTTGGTAATTTTTTATCCTACTTGAATCAAAGGGAGGACGCTATTTTTTTTGTCAGTAAATACTTTATTTGTAGTAATACTTTTACAAAATGAAAATATTAAAAAACCCAATAGTTTTTTTTATCAATAAATTTCTTCATTCCAGAATTTCTCAAAAAAAATTTTCAAAAATTCATAATTCGAAAGCTACAAAAAATCGGCTAACATACATGGGGTATATTCTGATAGCCCATGACGTAGGGAACCTAAAAAAAAATTTTTGACGTCAAGGTTTGGACCACCCTGTATATTTTTCAAATTTAACAAAAGCCGATATACCATCATATCGCAATTTAACGCATATCAAAACGAATACCCTGTATAACATTTTATAACGCCATACGCAAAAGGAGCACTATTTTCCCATAACAAATTGCAATCCCGCTTTACTTAATAAACACTCAAGATGTTTTAATACCTAAAACTAGGCTACATAGAATCCCTTCTACATGCAAATTAAATGTAGCGTGGGATGCATGTGGGCATTGCATTGTTATTGTTTCATTTTCCTCTGTTTGGCAAACCTAACTGGCCGTCTTCAAGACAAAGTACATTTGGATAGAAGTGCAAAAAAAAATTCTACGACGAGGGTGAAAGTTGGAGCCCGAGTGAAACGAAGGCGACAATCACCCGAGTTAAAAAGAAGTTTTTACACGTGTATCGAACGACTTTTTTCATAACAAGTGCCTTAAAAAGAGAAATTTACGCACGCGAGGCGAACGCCAAGTTTACTTTTCCGCTCTAGTTAAGAAATAGTAGATTGTTCAACGAGGGACTAAAACAGGCCATTATGACACGAGATATTTATCCACCCGAGCGTAGCGAGGGTGGATGTAGTTCGAGTGTCATTATGGCTGTTTAGTCCCGAATTAAACACTCTACTTTTCACTTAGAATGCGAGGAAAAAATCTCAGTATTTATTAACAGAAAGAACAAGAAACAAAAAAATTATATATTCTGCGATGTCAAAACTTCCGATTTCTTCGGAACATGGCCACTTGACGATAAGTTCGCAAACTTTATCAAGTTATATGGTTTAGTTGCAGTGTGGTTTTAAGCGTGGAATATATGCTACAAGGTGATGACGGTTGATATTTCTTAGATTTTTCATCAAAATATGTCACGCATTCCATAAATGATGTTGGTACCTAATTTGCTTTTCAGTTTTCCAATCCATAAAAGTTTGATACGCTTTTGAATATTACACTAGATTTCGGCGGCAAAAGATTTTGCACCACCTCTTATGCATTCTGGAGTAAGGTGTTAATACTTCTTCATCGCATGACGTGACATCGTAAATTATACGATTTGAACAATATTACTTATGGACAAAAACACAAAAAATAAGCAATCAAATTCGTTCCGCGTTTTAGTTTTTATCTGTATTCCTTTTTCGAAATATGACGCTTTAAATACTTGCATATTTAGCCAACGAATTGGAGCTAACTACAAACTATTTTGAAGCTAATTGGTTAAAACATAACATAAGTAATAAATTGGATTCAATCTTAATCATATATTAAACAAGTATTAAATATACATGTACCTATATCAAGAAAAAAAATCGATTTTCCTTAATATTTTTACACGATTGACATTTTGAGGTTTTTTCCAATGGCAATAATCGTTCGTTCAAAAATCATAAACACCAGAAATGGCTGTTTAGGGGTTTCCAAAGTCAATTAAAAAAAGTTTAGAGGTTGTATCCACGGCATGCACAAAAGTGGTCCATGTGGTCCATACACAAGCACTGAAAATGGCGACTATCCTTTATTCTTGAACACCGTGAGTGTGGCTGTTTACAGGTTTCCAACGTCAATAAAAAAAAAATTACTTTAGTCCCTAGAGATTAATAAAGAGTTTTAGTCCCGATATGCAGGGATTAAAATAACATTTTAAGAGCATGAGAAGTGAAAATTGAATTTATAATCTGTCTAACCATCGCCGTCATAAAAAAATGCTCCAAATTAAAATTTTCTATGGAGAGCCAATTCTTAGTAGGTAGGTACATTGGTACAATTTTTGAATTTGCGGCCATTTTCTACTGACAGGGATAGTTTACGGAGTATAGTAGGACCTATGAAAAAAAACTTTGTTTAAAATTATTCTGAGAATATCCTTTTTTAGGGTTCTGTAGTAAACTAGGAACCCTTATAGTTTCGCCATGTCCGTCTGTCCGTCTGTCCGCAGCATAGCTCGTCGGCCGAACTGCTATAATTTTCAAATCACCCTATTGTGACGTCACCGCGACAACAATCTGGGGTCTACATAAAGCGTAAGCTTTTTCGGTCAGCGATCAGCTGGCATCCTGGCTACGCACCCTGGAATGTTGACAGGTCAGGGCCGGATTTAGAGGTTGAGAGGCTTCTGGGCAACAAAGGAGTGGAGGCCCCCTGACCCCCAATTATTTTCCAAATAAACTAGACATTTTTTTTAAGTCAAGTTTTTCAATAAATAATTTTTTGTGGAAGCAAGTAGGTATACATTATTTTACTAATTAACAAACATAAATATAATCGGAAACGATAATTATCTGAAATTAAATTTTGGCGTTAACGAACGGAATCTTCCGAGCTTTTTTCGTTGAAAAATCGTTGATGATTTCGTTGAAATCTAGTTCCCGGGGTAGACCACTTTCAATACTCAAAAAAATGTACTACTTAAAACTATTAACTTACTAAATTTTTTTTCGAAATCTCTTTTGTGGGGGCCCCGGGGCTGCAGCCCCGGTTGCTCCCCTCTAAATCCGGCCCTGTGATAGGTGCTCGACATTATATGATTTACGATGTTTGCGGTTGGTAAGTACTTAATACATATACAGGGTGTTTTTTTTTCGAACGTTCAAATTCTACGTAGTGAATGTGTAGGTCATACTCACCAACTTTTACTATGGGGACAACGTCGAAATCGCGAAAAAAAAATCAGCTGTTTCATACAAATTGGCGGCATTACGCAGGCCGAAATGTATGAAACAGCTGATTTTTTTTTCGCGATTTCGACTTTGTCCCCATAGTAAAAGTTGGTCAGTATGACCTACACATTCACTACGTAGAATTTGAACGGTCGAAAAAAAAACACCCTGTATTATTATAATTATAACTTGAAAATCACTTTTAGGTACCTAAGAAAATGCATTGAAGCAGGATTATTTATTCGCTGGAGATTGCATTTTTATCATTTTCTCATTTTGACGGGTTCTATTAGGGCGTATTCGACATCGACACGGGCGACTGCCCACCGTCTAGTGGTCAGCTCAGATGTCACTGGAGCGACTGTAGGCACTGGTCTCACTGCGAGCTACTAAGCTATGAACTATCGGCTGTAAACACGAACAAAGATACGCAGCACTCCCGTGGAAAAAAAGAGACACGGTGATACTGGCCCGGCGGCGATAGCTGATGGCTGGGCGAGTATCGCCGTGTCTCTTTTATTGGCCACCGTCTAGTGGTCAGCTCAGATGTCACTCAAGCGACTGTAAGCACTGATATCACTGCGAGCTACTAAGCTAGAACTATCGGCTATAAACACGAACAAAAGATACCCACTACCGTGTAAATAAAATAAAAATAAAACCGCCTTTAAAAATTCGCCCTAACTAAAAAGTAAAAAATAATTTTAGTAAAAATAAAATATTATGGCTAGGTATCCTACGGATTTCTTAGAAGTCGGTGCCAAGCCAAATACGTTCATAGGTATAATATTAGATAGAGCTTTGTTACTTACTGTCACTCCGATTATGCTTTTATCAACAGAATGATCTGCCTCAGTCATTTTGATGAAAGCATATCCGGAGTGACAGTAAGTTACAAAGCTCTATCAAATACGCGAAGTGAACATATTTGGCTTGGCACCGACTTCTAAGAAATCCGTAGGATACCTAGCCATAATATTTTATTTTTACTAAAATTATTTTTTACTTTTTAGTTAGGGCGAATTTTTGAAGGCGGATTTATTTTTATTTTAAAATGTTTTATTTATTGCTTTTTAGTAGTGTAATTTATATAAAATCGTTATTTAGTATGCTCTAAACTAAATACTTATAATTATAATGTACTGCACTGTAGTAGGCCAGAAAACCTGAACTGGCTAACTTATATATTAAAAGAATTATCCCATTATCAAGGAGATACACATTATATTATCAGCAGGTATGAATAATTTCAAAGATTATAGGTAACAGCCTTAGCATGCCTGTAATATTTAAAGAATCACTAACCGCTAACCAACATGTCATAACTACTAAGCAAACACTTGAATAGATCTCGAAAATGTATGATAGTTGTTATATTCAAAGAATTATCCTCCAACTCCTAATCGTTAAGGAGTTATACCTTTCATCATCAGCTCACCAACATGAGACTATGACCACCTAAAGGCAAACACTCAAATAGCTTCCGAAATATGTTATATTTAAAGAATTATCCCCAACTCCCAATATCTAAGGAGTTGTACCTTCCATCATCAGCTCACCAATATGAAAGGATGACCACCTAAACGCAAATATTCGAATAGCTTCCAAAATACATGAAATATGTTATATTTAAAGAATTTTCCCCCAACTCCTAATCTCTAAGGAGTTGTTACCTTTCATCATCAGCTCACCAACATGAAAGGATGACCACCTAAAGGCAAATACTCAAATAGCTTCCAAAATACACAAAATATGTTATATTTAAAGAATTATCCCCCAACTCCTAATTGCTAAGGACCTACCTTCCATCATCAGATCACCAACTTAGACGTTCATGACTAGACGCATATACTTGATTAGTCTTCGAAAATAAATGAAAAATGTCGTGTGCCTACAACATTTGAATAGTTCCCTCGATTTTTCCAGGATCCCATCATCAGATCCGGATTCGGTGACAATGGGACCAACTAGAAGATATACCCTTTCAAACAAAAAAAGAATTTTTCAAATCCATCCACGCGTCTTCGAGTAATCGGGGAACATACATAAAAAAAAAAAGATTTCGACGAATTGTAAACCAAGGCTCGGAACCGGTTTAAAAAATACCGGTAAATAGCGGTTTATTTGGGTTTTACTCCGAGCTATAAGGAGAACGCGAACGTTTTAAGAACGTAACTATAAACCTCAATAAACCGGTATAATCCACGATGGCTGGCGGGCGGCGGTAGGTACCTACGCCGCGCCGCTGCGCCGCGTAAATGAATACATGCAGAGACTTGTTTTCTTAGTAGAGAAAGCGCCCGTGCATTTGTGCGGTCGATATTTGATCTGCGTGCTGAATTTTAATCGCGTTATTCCTTAATAACTAGTGTCCGACCGAAACATGTTTTTTTGCCGAAACAGAAATCGAAACCGAAGGTTCGGTTCTGATTATAGTTTCGGCCGAGACCGAAACCGAACCTTTTATAAATGTGATTAAAAGGTCGAATATAATGACAACAGATATTTTTTTACATATATGAATAATTTTAGAATTATAACTGACGTGAGACTCAAACATATTAAAATATTATCGAACCGGGTTACTCACGTACTTAAGTCGATGATTGCTCGACATGTTTCGATCCATTAAGAGGGTCCTCGTCCGGAGCACCCTCGGCCAAAGCCCGACGCGTACTGCGGGCCTGCGACCTGCTAGAATGGGTACTGGCCACGGGCGGTGGTGGCGGAGTCGATGCAAGGAAAGATCTACCCTCAGTATTACATTTGTCATAAAGGGGGTTGCACACAACATTCACTATATCACTTGCTAATAACAGGGCGTCTACACTGTTCATTGACGTAATACCCAAAACCATTTTCCAACCAAGTGGCACTGACCAACCACCACCACGATTAAAATTGGGATGGTGACATATTTCGATAGCTTCCCGTACTTTACGCGATACTATAAACTTTTCTCTCGCAAGAACGGTTACCTTATCGACGTATTGGATTCGGATTCGACCCACTAAGATTCGATAGCAGTACGCGTCGGGTTTTGGCCGAGTGTGCTCTGGACGAGGACCCTCTTAATGGGTCGAAACATGTCGAGCAATCATCGACTTAAATACGTGAGTAACCCGGTTAGATAATATTTTAATATATATGAATAATGCAACATTATCGCTGGTCCAATATTACACGATTCTATGTCTTATATAGCTTTATAAAGCTTTATTATTATATGTCTTGACTAACGTAATGCGGAATGAAATCTTGACCAAGTTAAACTTAAAATTTAATAAGTAATAACAATATCATTATTATTCTCTTAAACATTCACGTCTCTCAATAGCGATTTTAACAAGGATTCATACAAGATAAAAATTCCTTGAATCCATAGTGTAAAACTTCAGTTTTATGGTACTTTATCCTATAGGTAGGTAGGAAAACTTATTAAACAAACATCCTTTGCTCATTATATTTGATATCTATCCTAGTCCAAGTCCATTCGGATTGGTACTCTGACAAAAATATTTACTAATACAAAAATATTTACTAATGCAAAAATGTTTAATCAAAGTTACCTATAATTCGTTCAATGTGATATCCGCTACAACTGCAAAAGTAGCGTTTTTTACACTTTTTGACCAAATGACGATGTCACATTTTCATAATTATTTATATTTATTTTCGGTGTTGGTAGGCTTGCTCTTTGTTAAAGTTTCCTGATGCCATGCTTTAAGGATCTTTTTAAAGATTTTGTTGTTGTATTTGGAAGTGTTCGATTCTGTGATTCAGTGTTACGTAATTTTTTTTATTCGAGCTCTCTCAGAAAAGTGGGATTAGCCAAAATGCTAGATCACACTAGGGCATTTAATATTATTTATTGGAAAGAAAAAGAATGCGAAATTATTATAAAACAGTTTTTCAAATCTTGCCTACTTCTGGAAATTCTGAATTATTGTCGATTTAGGCCATAATATCAAATGTGTCCTATGGAAAATACATGCAGTTTTGCGACATTGCTCGACTTGATTGGCCATAATGTCTAAAGATAGATGCGAAAATCCCCAAAACTTCCCAAATTAATTATCAAATGTATACGTACTAATTTAGGATTGAGATACAATTTCAATTCAATTTTGTTGTTTTTTTTTACTTGTTATAAGTCTGACCCAATTTCATTCTGCGTGCGTTATATCTTGTGGAAAATGTGCTTATTGTTGTCTACACTGGATGCAGGTCGAATCTAACCGGTATATGTGAAGGTCCAGAGGGGAGGCCCATGTTCAGCAGTGGACGTTCTTATGGCTGAGATGATGATGTTGTCTATAGGCATAGACACTTCTACAATTATTTTACAATTCAACAAATTAGTAGTTTCATCAACTAATTATTACAGAACTTTTATCGAAAAAATTAAATGAATAATGAAGGTATACGTTCGTATTCATAACAATTGATCGAAACAATATATGTAAAAATCCCTATTCAAATTGACAGACTACAAAATTTTATCCAAACAACTATTAATACAAAATTACGTTATACGTCAATACTGAAAAAATGCTTTACTCGTAAATTATTCATTCACCCATCATTTTATTACATTGTCCAATTACTGGAAATACCTGTTGTCAATCATCGCCAACAGAAGAGGGAAGATGGTGGACACCTTAAATATACGGCACGACGAATTAATTAAGACCATAATAGAAGGAAAATTAGAGAGGAAGAGGAAGGCAGAGAAGGGCGTACAATCGTACATGGACCGAAGTGAAAGAAAAAGTAGACGTCGTGTCGTATCAGCGTCTAAAAGAAAAGGCATTGGAAAGGACCATATGGAAATTGCTTCACAGACAAGAGCCCTGCTCTTAAGTTTATGATCACAAATACCAGCTATGTGCTCGTATTAAGTTATTCCATAGTGAATTTTATTATTATGGTAATAAAATTGATTCTGCCAAAGCCTAATTTGTACACATAGCTCGTATTTTTTATCATAGATACCAAGTATTATTACTATTCGTTAAAAACTTGAAACATGCACGTAACTAAGACAAATTCTAAAGTCGTTTAATGAAATCAATAACCTTCCGCAATTACAACCTCAATATACTTAAATAAAATAACCAATATATCTGTCAATCTATTTTTTAATTGTGAAAATACGCGTTAAGAATTACACTATTACGGACGGACCCGACGTAAACCGAACGCGACCCAAAAGTACGATGTTTATAGATTCGGTTCAGCCGAAAGGTTCGGCAGTTTTTTTGCCGAAACCGAACCTTCGGCCAAAACACGATTTTTAAGCCGAAACCGGCCGAAACCGAAACTTCTTCTTCAGTAAAAAATGGTTGACTACTCGTATGTCTGTAACAAGTATAATTAATATAATTATATGCATTGAACTAAAAGTGGTAGGTACTAATTTAATGAATCCAAAATTTAAATAATTTATTTTTTGGTAGAAATATTAGGCTAACTAGATAGTTGATAAACTACAATTGATAAATAAAACAACTTAATGTTATTAAAAATATAAAAGAGTGATTGTATAATACTTTCTATTGTTGTATTAATATAATGTATATAACGTCACATACATACTTTTATGTAATTAATTGCAACAAAATACTAAAACGTAAGTAGATACTTAATTAGTTACCTACTTGTATATTTTTTAACGCTCCAACTAATTGTTTCACTGAACCGAATTAGGTACACGTCCTTTCCGCAGTAGATGTTTCGATACAAATCCAGAACCAAATGAATCAGCGTTTGTTTGTCCTTGAATAAACCGGTTTATAAAGTTCTGAACAGGTTAATCGAACAAGAACATTATGTAACGTTCTCCTAAAAACCGGTTAAAATAAACCGGTTTGACGAACGAAACCGAAATGAAAAGGTTTTTCGCCAAGTACATGATAACGGTTTGAAAATTTAACCGGTATCCGAGCCTTGTTGTAAACCTCCTCCTTTTTGAAGTCGGTTAAAAAAGAGACACGGTGATACTGGCCCGGCGGCGATAGCTGATGGCTGGGCGAGTATCGCCGTGTCTCTTTTATTGGCCAACGTCTAGTGGTCAGCTCAGATGTCACTGGAGCGACTGTAGGCACTGGTCTCACCGCGAGCTACTTAGCTATGAACTATCGGCTATAAACACGAACAAAAGATACGCACCCCCGTGTAAAAAAAGAGACATGGTGACTGGCCCGGCGGTGATAGCTGATGGCTGGGCGAGTATCGCCGTGTCTCTTTTATTGGCCACCGTCTAGTGGTTAGCTCAGATGTCACTGCAGCGACTGTAGGTACTGGTCTCACCGCGAGCTACTAAGCTATGAACTGTCGGCTATAAACACGAACAAAAGATACGCACTCCCGTGTAAAAAAAAGAGACACGGTGATACTCGCCCTTCGCCCAGCTATCAGCTATCACCGCGGGGCGAGTATCGCCGTGTCTCTTCTTTTTACACGATAGTTCATAGCTTAGTTAGCTCGCGGTGAGCCCAGTGCCGTAGAGAGGCGGATCTATGTCAGTGTCAACTTAAATCCGATAACTTAGAAATCCGTCAATTTCGAGGATTTGTCTCTGTCACTCTAACGGAGACGTCATTAGAGTGACACAACATCGGGAGAAGGGGTGTACTTTCGTTTTAGAGGGGAAGACTCTCAATGAAATTCCCTAGGGAATTTCACTTTTTTATTACTCCCGCGATGCATGCAAGCAATGGCGTGCTTAGAAAGCAAGTGTGATGGAAAGGCTAATTATCACTTTCTTTTGCTTATTAAAAAAATATTTATTAAGCCTCTTAAAAAAATTCAGTCAATTTAATCAGTCCCGTACAATAAAATTTAATATTTTTTACAAAGTAAAATAAATAAAAAATAAATAAAATAAAAATGATTTATTCACTAGCACAAACAAGTTATAACAGTGACAGGTCAGATGTCTCTTTTTAAGTATTCGGAGATACTTGTGTTAAGAGACACCGCTCTTCTATTAAAACATATCAAAATGAATAAGGCGATACTGAACAAAGAAAAAGTACAATATATATTATAGTCTAAGTAAAACATCTAGATGTGTTAGTACCAAGTGCCTAGAACTATGTTAATTATTGAGTTTAAGCAGAATTGTTTTTTAAGATTAAATAAAGAAATAGGATAGGAAGTACATCTCCCGTAAGTGAATGTAATGAGAAAACATCTTTTGGAACTGAATAAGAATAAAAAAAAATACAAATTGATTATGAATGATTTTTGGCATGCATCAAAATAATCTGCCAGAATAAGAGATCACGCTTCATGAGCCACTTAATAAAATTATCCTAAATAAATTAAGAGCGGCATTTTGTCAAAGATTATGAAACATATATGGTGGTCGTCATCAAAATATCTGTTACTGTTGTTATATCTTATTATCTGTTGAATATCTTGTATTATTTTGCATAATGACCCGTACCTGATGTATTGTGTTCGTCAATTTGTGATGATAGATGATGCCGTCATAATGTCGAATTATGTGCAAACGTATTGTCCGTGAAGGTGGACTACATTTATTAGCTTGGCACGACTTTTGATGGTTTAGGGTTTCATTTCAATCTGAAAAAAAATGTTAAACAGCTTTTAGTCACGTACTTACGGCTACAAAAAAGTTACATAATTCTTATTTCCAAAAATTAACAATATATCAAGTAACTTTATAAATGAAATTCGTCATATTGCCCAAATTAAGCTAGAAGAGCTTAGTATTTCGTCAATGTCGATCAATATGTTGTCACTCGTACAATGTCCTTGATGTATCCCGTGACTTAGGTTCGTGACCGTTTCTGATTCTGAAGTAACCAACCGGAGAGCTCGTGACAAAGCGGCGCTTTAGGCTTTGTGGGGCGCTACAGATTGGAGCCCATATCGAGAACACAGTTTAGTAATGCTAAGCTATCGCAAAACGCCGGCGAATTGGTGATTAGCAGAGCCCGGATTTTCCACGGCAATACAAACCACATTTTATACATTTGCTCCATTGACATAAATTGAATTTGGACGTACACGTCAATATTTTTATTAAAAAATCTAGGCTGTGAGAGAAGCGTCATTTTGTCGATATCGATAATTGTGTAGTAGAAAATAACCGTACCCAAATAAAACAGATATTTAATTAAAAAATACGTGTAGTTTGTATTAGGTTAATTGCAATGATTTTTATACATTTCCTCCTTTGACATTAAATGAATTTGGACGTACACGTCAACATTTTTTATCAAATATTTATTTTATTTCGGAATGTTTTTTTTCTACTAGGTACCTACCTACACAATTATCGATATGAACAAATTAATGTTTCTCTCGCTGGTTAGATTTCGACAGTGTTTTGTTTAGGAAAATATAAATAAACATAGCTCTGGTAATTAGAAGCATTTGTTACCCGTCACGTTAGCCGACGAAAAAGCTTTGACGGTTGAAAAGTCACTAATGTATTAGGGGACTAAGACGTAACTTACGTATCAGAATAATTGAACACTTGATTAATATAATCTATTCCTTGTTTTTTCGGTTTACACTTCGCATCCGTATTGTAGTCAGGGTTACTCCATTATTGTGATGATACCGCGTCTCACCTTGCTGTAATGTTCCTCGTATGGCACCATTTGTAAGGGAGTTAACGGCGATCGTTAAGAAAACCATTTGTTGCTCTAGAGTTCTCATCTCGGCAGTTGTAAGGTCAGGGCCACGTTTCGACATTTCTTTCTCGCTATCATTAAAACGCGTGTTCATAACAAGTACACGCATAATACGAATTATTATAAAGAATTAGGTGTTATGAACGTTTAAAACTAAATTAAGCGGGTCATTATGTAGGGTAATTTGAAGTAGTTTGTGTGTGGTCAGTTATTATCTCAATTGCTGCCCACGACCACCTACTGTTTGAGTTTTGACTAGAATTAACAAATAATACTTAAAATGGACGTGCTCAAGATTGAATAGCTAAAACATTGAGTTTATATGCATGTTTAAAACGGAACCTAGTGCAAACTACTCAGAAGTGGGTATATTTTGTTAGTTAGGTACTACTACAAAATAATTATTATTAAGATTTAATATGAGTTGAAATTCGCTTTTAGCTTAGACATTGTATAAGCCTGATAACTTGATAAGTACATTAGAATAAACATATTTTATCTAATCTGCCGGAGGCCTAACAGTACCTTACCTACCAGGAAAGTCTCCTAAACTTCAAAGCCACGTAAAAAAGTTACGGAAAGGTATTTTCGGAACTAAAATGTTGGTTATAATTATAATCTTCATTATTTACAGTCAACAAAATGGTACCTATACCTATAGGTAGTCAACTTTTCGACTTAATTACCTCTATAGTAAATATAGCCTAAAAGTGGTACAGATGTAATCCTTTTCCGAATTCCGAATGTATCGTTCTATATCTCAATTAGCTTCAGTACAATGGATACTGAAAATTGTTGTGACAGCAATAATAATTATATGAATTCGGATGTTTCCGTGAAAAGCCGAAGGGAAAAGATTATACAGGGTGTAAGTCTAATACCGGCGAAGCTCTTAACGGGTGTTAGTTTACGACATAATAAGTACATTCAAATAACTTTTACTTAAAATAAGAGCAACAAAATTTTCCATACAAAATAATTCGGCGCGCAATGTAGAGCAACATACGCGAGTTAAACACTCGTTGACAGCTAATTTCAAAAGCAGATCACATAATTGCCATATCAACAATAACAAATGTTTGTAGTTTGTACCTACATTGCTGCTCCGAAAAAATTCTGTGGGGTCATAATTAAGAGTAACTTTTAAAAAAACCTTGTAATCCATTATTACACAGATGAATCCCATGTCTGGTTTTATTGATCGCCCGTATTAGATTTACACACTGTACACTACATTTGTACAACACAGTTTTTGTTTTTTTATTAGTTTTGAATTAGGCAAGTGGTGCTTCGTAGTTTCCATCTTAGACAATCCGGAAATGTAGTATGTAATAGCTTATGTTATGATCGAATATTATTGTTCTAAATGCAATAAAAATAATAAATTCACACGATCGATTTATAGAATCAATAAAACAGATTGTGTTTGCTTAATTCACAATTGGTGGGGGAGCATATTCGAAGTTCCATACCAACAATTATAATTATTGAAATCACTACTTACTTCTTAACAAAAGTTTTATTTTATTATGAACTAACTAACCCCACTTCAAGCTTGTGTTATGGTCCTTAAATTAATATAATAGTATACATATAATAATTTAACACCGCAGAACCGATCAAATTGGCGATCATTGGGGGAGGCCTATGTCCAGCAGTGGACGTCCTTCGGCTGAAATGATGAATGATGTTGATGATGATGACATTTAATAATATTCCCAGGTATTCATATTCCTATGTATAATACAAATGACGTGAGAATTGAATTTTACGAATTCAAGTTATTCGAGTCCTCTATACTGTTGCCTCTTATACGAGATATCGATTGACGCTCGCTATAGCTGAAATGTGCATTTTCATACTTTTCAACAGACTTCAAAAAAGGAAGAGGTTCCCAATTCGACTGTACGTTTTTTTGTTTGTTACCTCAAACAAAAAAACGTACAGTCGATACCTGGTCAGCCTCCGTAGCCTAGTTGGTAGTGACCCTGCCTACGAAGCTGGAGGTTCCGG
This sequence comes from Thaumatotibia leucotreta, assembly GCA_025490895.1. NCBI lineage: Eukaryota > Metazoa > Arthropoda > Insecta > Lepidoptera > Tortricidae > Thaumatotibia > Thaumatotibia leucotreta. The sequence goes on from JALPQI010016740.1 coordinate 18,691, forward strand.
GTTCGAATCTCGGCGAGGGCATTATTTGTGTATATATTTATCACAAATATTTGTTCCTTGGTCATGGCTGTCTATGTATTTAAGTATCTATATGTATCTATCTATTATATGTATATATCGTCGCCTGGAACCCACATCACAAGTCTTATGAGCTTACCGTGGGACTAGCTTGATTTGTGTAAGATGTCCCAAGATATTTATTTATTATTTATTTTAAAACTGAGTGAATCGAATTGGATGATTATTTTTTTTATTAGAAAAAAAGAATTAGAAACAGAAAACCATTGTCAAATAAGTTCTGACAATGGTCTTTAGGAAATGACATATGCATGAGAAAACCATATAATACCATATAAATGGACAAAATAACTCTTTTTTTTAACCAACTTTTAAAAAACCTAGTTGATCTCATTGGCACCAAGTCGGGGTCAGATAACATGATCATGGATAAATCGGTACCTAAAAACGTTTTTTTTTCAATTTGGTGATTATTGACAGGATGCGGTTAAATAATACAATACGGGCAATACGGCACTATATTACTAAAAGCCAATATTAATAGTTTTGTGGTTTAAATATTAAATCCCACACAAGCATTATCTCACGGCTGAGACACCTAGGGTTGCCAACCAAAGTTCACAGATATGCGGTCCATTCGCGAATGAATTGCGGGACTTGGCTATAAAGTGATAAAACACATAAACTTTCATCATCATCATCGTCTCAGCCATAAGACGTCCATTGCTGAACATAGACCTCCCCTCTAGACCTCCACATATACCGGTTATAGATGCGAGTTGCATCCAGCGTGTCCCGGCGATCTTCATAAGGTCGTCTGTCCATCTTGTGGGTGGACGTCCTACGCTGCGTTTGCCTAGCCGTGGTGTCCACTCGAGCACTTTTCGAAAACTTTAGAAACATTCATTACAAATTAGCAATGTTTTTATAATTATCATTAACATTAAACAAAGTTAATTTCAGATCGGTTCAATTTAGATGCATCCATCGTATTCATATCAATAAGTGCACGGTGCACGCGGGCACTAGCTGCGATATATCAAATTAACGTGACGCAATCTCAAATTGCTCTCATTTACGGATTCATATATTATAATTATTGTTTAGTATTGCCTGAAACCCGAAACAATCGGCGTCCCGCGCGAACCCAATGCGGGAGCCATACCTGGGTGAATATCTGGGTCGCGTTTTATAAAGTTACTATTTACAATTTTGCTGGTTGCCTCTCTTTCTAGCTAATAAGTGCGCGCGTTAGACAGGCAAACAGCGAAATTGTAAAATGTTACTTTATAAAACGCGACCCTGAGCATTTCAACCGCCTAATTTTGGTGGCATCATTTTTGAAGTTTTTAAACGTCTTAATGTTATACTTCGTCATTTGTATAAGGTTTTTTTTTTATTGGAATATTTTTTTTCGAAACCAGTCCTTGCGAATGGTACGGGCGGTTGGCTTCAGAAGGCTAGTAAAAACGATATAGCTAAAAGTAAAATTGAAACTTCTAAATAAAACACATGGTTAATGATAACTTGTATAAGGTACCGTGCCTCGTTCAAATGACAATGGCACATTATAACGAATAGAAGCAAAAATGATGACACCAAAATTAGGCGGTTGAAATGCTCAGAAATTCACCCACCTTGAGATCCCAGAAACGGGATGCAGGGACCGGAACCGGTATTTTCTCCATACAAAAAGAACGGTTCTTTTTTCGTTCTTTTCGTTTTTCGATATATAAATTCTAAGTTAATGGAGTAATTTAAAAATATAATATTGTAAATTACATAAAATATTGAGTAGTATATAAAGAGTACAGAATATTTTAAAATACTGGGCTATTTTCGAGGTTTTTGTAAAATAACGGTTCCGGTCCCTGGCGGGATGGTTTTGGCAGCCCTAGCAGTGACTGTGACACCTAACATGTAAGTAAGCCTACGCTTCAAGCGATTAGGTTTAGTCACTTAGCCGACTGAAAAGCTTTAGTTTAGAATCACTAATGGTTTAGAATACCTACGTTCAATGTGGGGCAATGTCGACATCGAAGTCTTTGGTTTAGAATTTAGACGAGACAAATAACTAGTGTCTGGCTCCGTCCGATACTATTTAAATGTATTATAAGATGGCTCACATTAAACCGCGTACTAAACCAATCGTCATTAGAATCCAAAATGTAAACAAATATGGCTGACTTTCACCATTTGACATTTTTGACACATATCGTGAATCACGTTCACAGTTATATTTTTATGTTAATACTATCATCATCATCATCATCAACAGCAACATCATCATCATCATCATCAGCCTATGATAGTCCACTGCTGGACATAGTCCTCTTTTATTAACTAAGCGCATAGACGCATAAGGAGGTAAATGCCCATAATCGGCACGCTGGGCAAGCGGATTGGCGATCGCAGTAACGTGTCCACTATGATGACGCTGCTGCCCATCATCATTCTTTTATCAAATAATGGTCAGTGACACTTCAATCCCTTAGTCAACTTTTACGACACCCGCAGGAGGAGTTGGGGTAGTGACAAATGTATTCTTACTGCCGTCACCACACGGCCAATGTAAATATCAATAATTTTAACTAAAAATGTATGTGAACGTTACGGTTTAAAGTTTTAAGTTTGTAATAAAACCATGAATGTGTTCAAAACGATTAAAGCAAGTTTTAAGGTTTGCTTACATTTTTTTGTTGTTTGTACTGAATGGTATAGTTGTCACTGTGATATGGTTCTAAGTGGCTAGTTCCAATTAGTTGTGTACCTTTTGCAAATGCAATCGCAACCCTCGAAAATCGTGAGCCAACCTATCCTTAAGTACAATGGGCTACTCAAATATATCCATCAAATCCCCCAACCGATAGAAACGTGCTCGCCGCGGCCCAAATAGCGGCTACATTAGGTACAGTCGACTACATAGGTTTAAAATAGTTGAAATAATAAATAAATATCGTACGGTGAGCAGGATGCTTAGCCAAGTTGCCAATCGCTAGCGCTTGGTAGCGTATCGTAGTTTTCTCTTTTTGTCACTCTTGCTTATTAGTGCGACAAAGATAGTTAGCTGCCTTTCGCTTACGATTGACGTTTAAGCGCTAGCGATTGACAACTTGGCTAAGCACCCAGCGGTACCACAATCTACTAATGCGGTTCTTTTTAGGACCTATTAATACCTAACCTGCCGCGAACTTCGAAATCCGCAAATTTCGAGGATGGGTTTCTCTCAAGGTGCATTCAGACCAAACGAGCATTCGCTATTCTATCCCCCACTCTACCAAATTCGATCGTTACACAAAACGTGATTGCTTGATTTCGTAGAGCGGGGGATAGAACAGCAAATGCTCTTTTGGTCTGAATGCACCTTCACTCAATACTCAATACTCAATCTTTATTGCACTTATAATGTGGTTTACAAGGTGTTACACAGTAAGTTACAGAGACTCGAATGACGCCTTCGTTGGATTGACAGAGAAAAATCCTCGAAATTTACGAATTTCGATTTTCGCGGTAGTAGTCCTAATCTGAATCGCGATGTGTCAGTTACATAGAATAACTGTCAAAAACTGACAGGGCGAACCACATGACAGGCATTCTTAAGTTATCTAATAAAGCTAAAGTAATTTTGGTATAGGTACTCTAGTAAAGGTTTCCCTTAATGAATCAAATGGGCAATTAGGATATAACCAGCAATTTACCAGGCCAAGCCAACCACCAACAGGTCAACCAGGGATAGAACCAGCAACGTTAAAATTTCTTGCTATCTTCATCGATTACTGCAGGATACCATGTACAGCTTGGCAAAAAAGAATAGAAATTAAAAAGTAGCAACATCGTAGTGTCGTCCCTTTCAAATCAATATGCGTGAGAAAACGGGACGACACTACAATGTTGCAACTTTTTAATTTCTACTCTTTTTTGCCAGACAATACATGTATTATTGAAATATTTCACGTAAATATTACGTTATTTGATTAGCAAATTAAAGTAGTTTTGACCGGGATTTAAACATTTTATGTTTTTCTTAAAAATCTATTCGAATATTGTTTCGAAATCGAATATTCGAATATCATAAAATAAAAAAGCGTAAATTTAAATACCTGAAAATTTCGAATATTTGTTAGCCCTATTTGGTATAGGGTCGATTTGTCTACTCATCTAATGTCGACGTCCCATAATTTTTATTTATTATTTCTATCAGGAGAAAAGTGGGTTCTTTTAGTAGTCGACTGTACAGCTTCGACAATTAACTAAATACACGGGTTTGCTAGATTACCGTACTGTCAGTCCGTTGATACGGTCTCACGGAGACTTGCAACACAATGTAGGGCTGACGAAAGTGCCACCGTACATGGAAATTTACTTCATGACATTAAAATGGCTTGTTGTCAGCCTCCGTAGCCTAGTTGGTAGCCCTGCCTACAAAGCTGGAGGTTCCGGGTTCGAATCCTGGCGAGGGTGTTATTTGTGTAGGTATTTACGAGTATTTATCACAAATATTTGTTCCTCGGTCATGGTTGTCTATGTATTTAAGTATCTATATGTATCTATCTATTATATATGTATATCGTCGCTTAGTACCCACATCACAAGCCTTAATTGAGCTTAGGGACTAGGTCGATTTGTGTAAGATGTCCCAAGATAATTATTATTCATTTATTTATTTATAGCTACAGTCGCCATCAGATATATCGGAGCGGCCACGGCGCTCAAAAATATCTGCACTTAAACGCCATGACAATAGGGGCCTGGGGCCCTACCGCGAACATCGAACGAAACAAGCTCGTCCGAAACTAAAATCGAACGAAAGAGAATTGAAAACGTTACCATGAAATTACTTCGATTCTACTTCTTTCGGACGAATCTATGACGTGAATGAAAATAATGAACGTTCCGTTAACTACCGTTAAGTCGACATCACACTTTCATCACACGCTGCGATCAAAAACCGGTAAAGTAGTAATTAACATGAAATAGGTTAAAGAAATTGTTAAAAATTAAAATTATGAACGGATAATATGATGCGATACTAAATACTACTCTTTTAACTCATTTTCACGCTTATTTAGATTTTTTTCGTTTCTTGTTAAAATAAGCATCAAATGAACGCAAGTGTCAAAGTTGTCAAAAGTACAAAACCAGTCGCCAGTCACCATTAAAGATTAAAGTTTTAAAATATAAAATAGGATTTCGGCTTATAAACGTAAGAAAAGCTCTATAATTATCTTGTATAACAATTAATTAAACCTTAAGTATAAAAACTGAGGCACTAAGAACTTAATTTCGTATTAAAATGAGATTTTTTATTTTAAATTCGCTCACTTTGATAACATATAATTTCCGTCTTTATTTATTTTTTACAGCGTGCCACCAGTTAACCATCACCTGTGATTATTTAACAAAGCACCCAGATTTGGGGAAAGGCAACCTCAGGCATATTGAGATTATTGAGGGTCGCACAGAGTCCAAACGGCGATGGGACTGAGACCACTCACTTATGGCCTTTCACTAAGACCTTCAATGGGCCTCAATTGGGCAGTAAAAATGCCACACAATGGCAAAAGGTAAAAAATACTATTTTCCATAACTTAAGATTTTATTTCTTGAAAATTATTTATATTGCAGTAAACATTTACTTCTTTACTCTCTCATTTACTTCTTGGTTAGTTTCGTTTTGAATTTGTGTTTGTAGCTTGGCTTCTCTTTAAATAGGTGTGAGCGGATAAAAAATATACTGCCAAAGGCAGAGCGGCTGAGCTTAACCGTGTGGCCACTGGGACTGGTGGTTGTCCTCTAAACTCAACGAAATAGATCTCCAGGT